>JAOYSI010060535.1:0-23976 GCA_025775065.1 Hiodon alosoides
AATATATAAAATTAATGTCATGTTATTTCTTGGAAAAATGTTGAAATTACTTTACTAAATCTAGTGCATTTCGAAACATTCTAGTGTCATTTGATATATTACAACTGTTTCTTGTGTTAAGCATTGCAACAACGAGCTGTACTGTTTCGTCAGAGATCATGGATAGTCTCTGATATCGAATAATGCTGTCATTGGGAGAATCCCAGCTATCGCCACCCCCTTTGCTGGGCCCCAGTATGTGCCAGCCTTGTTGAGTAGTGAGAGTTCAGTAGGGCCGAAGAGAGGAATTCAGAGAGATGCTGCTGTCTGTGACGGCGTAGTTACAACAAGAAACCGGCACGGCAATAACTCATATAATATGGATAATAATGACACATATCTACACCTAAGTAAGTGTGTTTCAAGTTATTTTTTTCAGTTCCCTGTTGCATTATTTTATTGTTAAGGTTCTCATGCTTATATATTATGGCGTATTTTTCGCTAGTGTTAAGCGTTTAGTTGCCTGCATTCCAGCAGCGGACTTTAGACGCGATGTAATCCTGATGGCTATGTTATCAGTTTAGTTTAGCACATGTCTGGCACTAATGTTTATTGACAAGAAGGCAATGCCAAATCAACAGTCAGGTGATCGCAATTCTGCCTCTTAGACAGGGTCAGGGGTTGGCACTTTAATTGCGGTTATGTAATTTATGGCCTTTCTAAAGCGCCTATTGCTAAACTGTTTGCAGCCGAGCCGCTATATATCTGGATATGTAGCCTATAGAAAGCTACATGTAATTATAAAAGGAAGTGAGATTTCTGGCCAGCTCCATCAAAAAGCTCAACACGTGTAGGCGACTAGCAACAGCAACTGGAACCTTGTGGGTTGTGACTTGTGTGTGCTACATTGTATTCTAACTCGAGTTCACGTATACGCCTCTAATAATAGTAATAATAATAATAATAAGAAGAAGAAGAAGAAGAAGAAGAAGAAAAATGATAAACAAAATTATTTAGCATCTGAAATATGTGTAATTTTCATGCAAAATGATTTAATTGAATGGAAAAAATGTATGTGTAAATCGAGGTACTATTTTTATTGATGTATTCTTTGTAATTTGTATAGTTCATTTTTTAAAATATAACTAAACTATTACTTTTATTATATTTAAGTAATATATTTGCTAAATATGTGTTGTTAATTGGCTGTATAGTCAACTGCTTTACTATTGTTAGTTAAAATGGTCATTTGTAATTTAAAAATGAAAAATTCAGGCCTATATGATTCTCTTTGATGACAGTAGTAACTTGATTAAATTAAGCTATTCATAAAAAATGTCTCCACATTCATGATTTTTAAACACCAACATATTTAAGAATATTCCGTTGTAAACCCCAACAAATTCAAGGGTGTTCCATCAAGACCAGTCAAACTACTTAGTAGCCTTATTTTAGTAGTAGTAGTTGTACTTAATTTATTTACTTTGTGAAAGTATTCCCCCATGGGGGAAATACTTTGTCAGGTTATTTCAAGATCATTTCATGTGGCGTATGACAATATCAAAGATAGGATTGGATTTGTTTTTACGCAATATGGTCCAAATTAGAAACTGGAATTTTATTATTTTTAATTTTTCTCAACATTTTTGTATATAGATTTGCATTTTTTTATGCTGTTATTAGATGTTTATCTGATATAGACCTCTACCAATGTCTTGTGACTTTATTCTTTCTTTCTTTTTGTTTTTGTTTTTTACCAGAAAATACATCTTGCAGATCTGAAGGCTTGATGTATTCATTTTAAATCATCTGTTGGACTAGTTCCAGTTCTGTTTGACCATGATACACTGGACTTTGGCATGTAGTGTTAATAATTTTCCTGCTTATTTGAAGATCTAAGAACCCTTGCGACATGCACTGCTATTCTGAGGATTTGTTGTTTTAAACCAGGGGTCCTCCACTTCATTTTTGTTCCCTATTAATTGTTTAATTGAACCCATTATTTGGATTAGAAATTATTGCACCAGCTGTTTCCAGTTACAAATCAGGTGCTAATTGAGAGGTAGCTTGAAACCCAAAGACACTTAGGCTCTTGAGAAAGGGGTTGCCAGTCCCTGCTTTAGGACTTGGTTTCTGAGTGCGGCCTTGAAATAATACAGAACTTGTCTGGTTGTGAAGCCCAGCAAACTTGAGCAGTAGTGAAATCACAGTTTCAGGAATCTTGTATTCATTTGACACGTTTGATTACAACAGGTTTGAATGAAATGACGTTAAGAATGGTAAAAATTAGGAGGCCTTGGGTATGATTTTCTTGTACAGCTCTGAAAGGCTTAATTATTAGCTTGTAAGGGATTTTACATGATCACACAGCCTTTTGTAAAAACAGCAATGTGTCGTAGTTTTTCAATGCTATGTCTGTTTCTGTCCACTTTATGAGTGTAAATCATTCTGTAAATTATGTAAAGCAAAATAAAACTACTGTTATGAAGAGAGAAAAAATTCACTCTATTATCCATATCTAAACAATGAGAAAATATTAAGGGTATGGCACTTTCTTGGAACTGTTGTTGGGTAAGGGCTCTGTACTAGTGGCATAGTCAATTTACAGAAACTGTCTGCATAGAAAGGGTTTTACCCTTAGTATAGATAATCAATAGTTAAGAAAAAAAATATGGATGAGAGATTTTCAATGAGAGTTTAAAATGCAAATGATTCTGCATCAAAAAATTGTATTAGTGTTTATTTTAGCGTAATATGTGAAGTCCTGTGAGGCCTTACATCAGATGTACTGGCACTATGCTAGTTTTGGAGGTCCCTAAATCTTTCCAGCTCCTTGCCCGATTTAGACTATAATTTTGGTCAATAAGTCACTCGCAAATAAAGTAATAGTGTTGATATGTGGTATGTCCAATTTGTTATATAAATTAACTGTTAATACGGAAGACATGACAATTGGAAGATCTATTACATTTAAGTTAAATTTACAGTGTTCGTAGAATTCTTATTGTACTATTTTCTGGTGAAGAAATAAGGGTTTTACTTACTTTATACTTATTTAAAATGGGTTGCGTACACATTGGTTAATAAGGATGCTTAAACTAAACTTTAAGTAGGCTAGAACAGCCTGCCAGGTTATTTTCCTTTTTTTTGTAACAACAACTTAAAATGTAACGGAATAGGTTCATGTTTATTACCAGAGTACATACTACTTTTTCTATGCCAGCCTCCTGCATTTAAAAATGTGTTATTTGGTTGTCAGTTCAAGATACGACTGAAATAATGGGCATCCCATTTTTAAAGATATTTTGTAAGTCTCGCTGTGACTTACAAGTGTTAATCATCACCTCTATTGAAAAGCCATTGTAAATAGGGTTGCTCAGTACCCTTGCATGAAGGTATGGTGTGGATTCCCATTTCCTAATAGTGATTTTTATGTTTTTATGTGGGCTATTTATATTGTTGCTTAATGTCTGTTTCCCCACTGTGTTAGTGGCAGAGCGATATTGTTGAAATGGATAGGTCTGTGGAAGCTCCAGTGATTTTGCTGCCCTTCAGAGATGCAATCGCCAAGTGTTCAGATAATGCTGCTTTCTTTCATTCAGGAGCTTTAACGTTTTATTAATTCGGTTATTATACGTAATAGGATGCACAATGTCTGTGCTGTCTCCTTGGTTTCTTATTAGTATTAGCCTAGTATTCATTTTTATTCTTCATATCAACACCAGTCTACTTGTTCGCATTGTATGTAAAACTTGATGTGTAGACAGAAATAGTGATTTTCTTTCTCTCCACAGGCGTTAGTTAATTGTAACCTCAGTTGTTCATGAAATGTAGAGTAGCTATGATTCTTTATTTCTTGATTTTGACCTTAATAGTTTGGTCCTTGACACATCTGTTAAACTTCTATTTGTATGATTGTCCCTGGTTTGCTTTCTAATTTGTTGCGATTATTTTAATTTTCAGTCTGTTGGAAGGGTGTGGAATGTGTGATCTATTAGATAACATTCACTAGACAACGCACAGTGAGGCTCAGAGCTACACTGTTAGACACAGAGTATGCTTTGATTCCACTCCCAAATAGGCGATTTGTCTGCCCCAATTATGGCTGGCCAGATTCTGGGAATTGGAAATAATTTTTAAAATCGTTGTGTCTGCTTTAGAGAGCTTTGATTTGCTTATTGCTTATTGCTTGTCTGGTCTCCTCTCCAATTTACACTTCAACCCCTGGTTTATTTAAATAAGAAATAAAATTAAAACTTCGCCCAAAGGATACATCCTTTATTGGTCCAAAGGATATTGTCTTTATTGGTCCAGATAGTAATCCATCCATCAGAAGATTTGAAATCGCTGAAAGAATAGAGGATTAACCTGGCCTCTTAAGAACTGCTTCGTTCTGCCCCAACAGGTGTTCCAGGCCAGTTTTACTGACACCCTTAGCCTGCTGAAAATTAAGCTGATCTGTGTCAATAAACTGCCCCCCCCCCACACACACACACACACACACACAGACTGATTTGAAGATAATCTTGGTAATCCAGTAAATGGCACAGTTTCCACAACCCCTCCCTCCACTTCTCTTGGAGGCTGTCGACTTGAGCAGTAGGTTGTTGATATGCAGCCCTTGTTATGCGGCACCCTGTTGTCTTCTCCACTGAAGAGAGCCCTACTGTAGTGTTAGACCACAGGCTCTGTAAGTACGCCCTTTGAGCCAGCGTGAGGGATTCAGCCCTTAAGTAGATTTCTTTGTAAAGTTTCTTGTTCTGTTATATAATGTGTTTGCAAGGAGCAATGGTGAATAAGTCATTTTTGCTTCTTGATTTATGGGGTAACTTATTAGTATACCGTTACGAATGTCCAGGTTGTTCTTCTGATTTCTGTTTAGAAAAGTACCTTAATGATTTTACTGGTACATAAAACGGAGTGTGAAACTGTTTAAATGTTTAAACTGTTTAAACTGTAGCAATAATAGAGTGCAGATTATGAGCCAATTAAGTGAGGAAAAGTGAATGAACAGTACAATTTTTGGTTATGAAGACGCTGTTCTGTTGTCTGTAGTGGCAACTGTATTTGTTTTAGTATTGTTTAGTATAGTATTATAGGAAATAGCTATAAAAAGATAATATCACAGATTTAGGAAACCTTTGTAGGGGTCACAGCAAAAATTAAATGTGTGCCCAGCCCAGTGCATAATTTGTTCAGTTAATTATTTGCATTTGAATAATTTTGCTGAATTTCGCGATTTACAAAAAATATTATGAAAGGAAACATATTCATCATTGTGGCTCACCTGTTCGTCACTCGCTTTTTTGACTGCCGCTTTCGCGATTTTATATATCTTTGAATTTAGGCTGGCTATTATTATCGGTCTTTGAAAAAAAAAATAACCTTTTTTGTCCTTTAGACATTGTTTCTTTAAAAAAAATTTTTTTTAACTGAATTGGACCTCACACTATGTAATGCATATTTAGCACACACACACACACACATATATAGTATATAGTATATATATAGTATAGAAGTATATATATAGGGTAGCT
This sequence comes from Hiodon alosoides, assembly GCA_025775065.1. Classification (NCBI taxonomy): domain Eukaryota; kingdom Metazoa; phylum Chordata; class Actinopteri; order Hiodontiformes; family Hiodontidae; genus Hiodon; species Hiodon alosoides. The sequence continues at coordinate 5,517 of JAOYSI010060535.1, forward strand.
TGATAGTTGAATTTAAACATTTTTATGAACCAATGTTCATGCAACTCATTTTTGTTACCGTGTTGTTTTTGCTGCGATGATACAAAAAAGGGTGGGCTGGGGAGTTACTACATTTTTTTTCGTCCATTGGTTTACTTAGTCGCTTCTGTTTGGCTCGTGCTTAACGTGGGCTGGCTTGAGCTGCAAGTAGGTTAAGCGGCTGACAATTTAAGGTTGATAAAGTCATATTAACATTTTTTTTTTAAATATTAACAAACACATTTAGTTGGAGAGGCGTTGGCGCGATTTTCTTGTTCTGAGTAAACGGCTTAAAAAGTATCAGGAGCTACCAGCCCCGGCACAAAGCACCGACGGAACCAAAAAAGTGACTGTATTTCTATTGAATACAAAAATGAGACACAATATTTTTGAGTGCCTTATTGTAGAGTACTCTACCCTACATCGATGCGCTGTTTTGTTGTGCAAAGTGTGTCTTTGTGAACCCGTGCTCGGGATTGGATTATTGCAAATTATTATGTTAGAAAGCGGTTGGCAGCTTGGTAGCTTGGTAGGAAATATTGTGTAATTATTTGAAGAAGTAAAATAAGTAAGTTTTTAAACTGTAGTGCTGCTGGAATTCCAGCTGTAAAAAATGATAGCCTGATTTACTAAAGTGAAATAAATAAAATGACATTGCCTAGTGTAAAGGATTAAAACATCATTAAACTAAAAAAAAAAAAAAAAAAAACTGTTCACAAATTCATTTTAGCTATATAATTTGGTTATACTAATGCACATCAGTACTGACAAACATCTCTTAGTATGCTGACAGTAGCTTTAAAACGGTGAAATATGTGCTAATAATGACAGTTTTCATGCTGAGTAGAGACAGTGAATTTTACCTGCTGTCTATGATGCATAAGGCTTGAATTTAAAACAATTCATTCTGACAAAAAGATAATAGTAATAATATTATTATTTTTTGTATTCAGTACAGTAATAAAGGCTTGTTAGGCCAGCTTCACCAAGAGTCTAACACATTTTGTTTTGGTGTTTGTTTTTTTTTTGGAACAAGCACAATCATGACATTTGTGCATCTGGGGCAGCTGATAGTTTAGTGGTTAATGTGATTTGTAACTGAACGGTTGCTGTTTCAAGTCCCACCCCCGCTGTTGTACCCTAGTACATAACCTGAATTGATTCAGTGAAATATCCAGCTGTATAAAGAAGATGAATATATAAATTGTGTAAGTCACTCTGGATAAGAGCATCTGCTAAACAACTGAAATTAAATGTTGTGCAACTCAATGCACAAAACAATAACACCATAATTATAACTATTAATTATATTTGATGTGGTCAAATCATCAGTATCATTTTAATAAGAAAATAGAACAAAATGACATTAAAATACACAATAAGGACCTTAAATATTTTCCTCATCCGGACAAATCTGTTAAATTTATTTACCAGTTTGGTAAGATTCTTTCTTACCATCTATTATTATTATTTCATAATTCCGATATCCAAAAACATTAACATGTTACACAAAGTAGATGCAACCAGTGTGAGAGGCTGCAGGTGTACCCAGCACAGCACACACATCAGTCAATGCGTTGTTGTTTTTCTGGACCGTTGTATGCAGTGTATCTCCTCACCGGCGATAGAAGCTGTTGGCTTTTTAGTCCTATTCCTCCTCCACAACTTTGAACAGTAGTAATTTATTCATTCTCTTTCCAGTTGTGCGATTTTGTCATTTGACCGATTTAACTTATCCGCTCAAGTGGCAAGAATATACTACGTCACTAGGATGCGAACATCAGGTTATTTGATTTTGGTCACACAAATGTAAACAGCACAATGCTGAATAGTCAATTGAAAAATATGCACGAATATTTGCAACTGCAAATGTAAAGACCACAAAACTTTTAATGTTTTACGAAAAATAGGTGGGCCAGTATATTGCATTTTTGGTAGGAGACTATAGGTTATTGTACTCGTAACATGTGAACAACAGAAAATAAAACACCTACAGTGTGAAATTTACAGTGCCTTGCGAATGTATTTAGACCCCTGACCAATTCTCTCATATTGCTGAATTATAAATGGTACATTGAAATATCATTCTGTTTTATGTTTTATTTTAAAACAGTGAAACTCAGAATCAATTATTGTAATGTGACATTGGTTTTATGATGGGGAGTATTTGTAAGACTGTAATAAACTGAAATATAGCTCCCAGTTTACACAGATGAAAAAATTGCCCTAACAAGGACACAATTTCCTTACCATTAGCCTCCACCTGTGAATCAATGAAGTTGCTGTCACATTTTCTGGATATAAACCCTACTGTTTATAAGGATCATTGGTTAGGCTGTAAATCTGAATGAAAACAAAGACCAAAGAGGATTCTACAGATTATAGTTGTAAATAAATGAATATAAATGCCTTGGTTAGGGAAAGTGTACAGAATAATATCCAGTAATATCCACCAGACACTGCCAAGTACAGGCCATCCCTCAAACAAGAAGGAGGCTTGTGAGAGAAGCCACTTGAAGGCACTTTGACGGAGCTACAGAGTTCAGTGACTGGGAGTGAAGTAATGGTGCACCAGTCAACCATCGCAAGAGCTCTGCGTAACATTGGCCTGTAAAGGAGGGTGGCAAGAAAACTGTTACTCAAAACATACCATCTTAAAGAGTTTGCCAGAAAGTATGACAGTGACCCAGCTACAATGTGGAAAAGATGAGATCACATAAAATATTTTGGCCAAAACTTCTTTTGACCTGAACGATTGTTCAAAGACTGAAGCAAATCTGCCAAAATCACTCCAACACAGTGTACAAAGCTACTGCATACTTACCCCAAAAAACTTAAATGTCACCTTACAATAATTGATTTTGAGTTTCAAACATAACAGAATTTCTGTGTACCATTATTTATTCAGTAATATGAGAGAATTGGTCACGGGTCTGAATACTTTTGCAAGGCACTGCATGTTCTGGAGACGACAAGATTGAAACTCCAGTCTCCTAAGCCGCTTTAGGACAGTTACAATTAGGGATGTTACAATACCAGTAGTTTGAAATTCTATACAATAACCGTTCAGTTTTACAATATCCTATACCTCTTTGATACCACCACAAAAGTAAACAATCATGACCCTAAGTGAAGTATAGACAATTTGCATACTATCACAAAATGATTCAAATAAAATAAATAATGCTTTGAGAGAAATTCATGAGGTTTTATGGTTAAAAATGAGAAAATACAATAACTATCTCAAAATATTTATCTATAATTTTCTGTTGTAGGACTATGATTGACTGCTTGTTTTCAGCGGCAAAACATGAGAATTAATTTAAACCAATCAGCACAAACTGGGGGTTCAGAAAATGTAAAAATCCTTTGTTTAGTTTTATACTCACTAAATTTAGTAAAGAAACAAACTAACGGATGGCATAGTGACAAAATGCTCTTTGAAAATAAAATACATACTAAACTTGTACTGTGGTCATTTCTTGTAGCAAGTTACAATGGAATCAAATTTTGATTGTCTTTTTGGGTTGTCTTTTCTCTGAAGAAAACTCCTTTGTGTGATCTCTTTTTTTTTTTAAAGAAACGTCCCCTGTATCGATGAAAAGGAATATTTATGTATACTTTTTTAGGTTTCTACGGTGCCTAATAGTCCCACGGTGTTGATAGAGAACATTTTAAGCTGTGCAATATTATTGATGTAATAAAAAGGCACGTAAAAAAGGATTCGGGGCTAAAGCCCCAGAAGCCCAGTACTACAGCCGCCACTGTCTGCCTATTCTTGTTTTAACCTTGTAACTGTGACTCATGTGATAGGATATGTACTTTTCATTGGTTTAAAGAATCTGAACCCTGTCACTACTGACTGGGGCCTTGTGTCCCTGAGTGTCTCCTCAAAATTGGCAGATCATCAGTTTGGGTTGTTTTCAGCTACTAGCAAAGAGCATCGGCTGCATCTTTCCTGGGTGCCTGCAGGCTTGTGATGCTGTCAGTGAGGGACGGGCCTATCCTCCCATTGGTGCTGAACCTCTGGTATGGGCCTAGTAGCCTGCATTGTGTTAAATAACAAATATCCACAATTCTCCCCTGTGTATATGCAAAAGTCCTAAAGCAAGCTTCCCAGAGCCCTTTTGACCTTTCCTCACAGGCCAAGACACCAGATGATTTTTTAAATAATATAGGTTTTTTTTTAATGTCATTTTAAGACTATTCAAAATCGTCAATTTTTTAAACTCTAATGACATGTTCAGCTGGGTGATACAGGGTCTGCTTCTAAATATTGTGTAGTTTGTTACATTTTCATTAAACATTAGATTTTTAATTTTGAGTGGAATAATGCAGTAATTTCAGTAGCTCTTTCAAGTGTTCACAATAGCTAATAGGATAGTTTTTATTGTTAAAAACTGTGTTTGTGCCTGTAGAGAGAGATGGGGGTCTTCTCTGCATATGCGGAACGCTTTTGTGCTCACGTGCCATTTAATCAAACACAGCACATTGAATACTGTACAAGGCAGAAAATATTTTTTTAACTAGCCTTAACACTCACCTGTGCTCGGAGAAGCGATAACTAGTATTAGCTAAAAGAGAGTCCTCACTGCTGATTTTGCCTTTTTGTTGGTGCAGCTATTCCAGTCTGCATACATTGTTACACAGGCAATTCCATTCAAAAGTGCAAAGTTGAACAATTGCTGCCTCACGCAGTAGAAGTTCATCAATATGGCGATTACACACACAATAGGTTACGCAAACACACCTGCCTTTGAAGTATGTCTATATAAAAGCAAATAAAAATATATAAAATATGAATTGTATGTCTATTGTGTCTACTGGACTGGTCTGCCTTTGATATCCATGGTTCAGTAGTAGTTGAAAATGAACATACGTTTTATTTTAATATATTTCACATTGTGACTACTTTCACAAGCTACTCAAGGTGGAATGACTGGACCAGCAGAGCATGAAAATTCAGTTATCGTGTTTTGTAACGGTTCTAATTTTGCATTTAAAAAGACCAGCTGAAATCAGATAAAAACTTAAAGAGATTGAGATCAAACTAAAAGATTGCTCAAAATCTTCATCTGAAAATTTACATATTGATAAGTTAATATGTAACTATTAATATGTAATATGTAAAATTAATAACTCGATATTAATGCCTATGAATTTAGAATGGGATGTCATAAAAGCTCCTGTGGGTGTAATGTGTAAGTGTCCCAATACTTTTGTCCATATAGTGTATTTCAAACACATGCTATATATAAAATATAATAAATAAAGAATTAAAAAGACAAATAATGTTGTGATATAAAGAAGCCAGCTTGCTGAAGGGATTAATAGCATGTGTGTCATCGAGTTTGGTTTAATGTCTTTGGTCCTGGCGACTGCACTTAACTTGGACAATGCCTCCCCCCCACTTGGGACAGCTGGCCTGCCTACAGATAAACAGGTTGGAGATATTTACCAGGGATAAGAGGATTTAGTGCCTTAATTGATCAGACATCAACCCTATTTAGGAAAAGAATAATTACATTTTGGGGAGGTTAGTTGGTAATACACGTAGGGGAAAATGTGGGCAGGGTCTTGCTGTGAAGTTAGTAATGTCTGGGGAGGAATTAGAATCCCAAAGTATAAATATATCTGCTGAGTATGCTTTTCATTCATTTAACTGTGTTACTATGGATTTTGTTTTACTTACCAGTTGCACTGAAGCTGTTTCAGGTTTTGTTGATTCAGTGTTCCAGCTAAAGGCAACTGGTAAGTAAAACAAAATCGGTCAGTGCTTTTTTCTTTTCTAAACATGTTTCCTTGACTGAAGCTTTCTGTATTGTTGCACATTGGTATATAGAAGCATTTGTGTGAATTAATTGATATTAACCAATAGTACATAATCAACAATTAGTAATGATAAATAATGTTTTAAAATATGATTTCCCTGTTAGACTTTGCTGTACTTTCTTTTTAGACTGTTGATGTTGAAAGGTTTGATGTTAGCATGTTATAATCTTCTCCAAATGCTGTCCACAATAAATAGGGTTTCTGCAGCCGTTCTTTTACTAAACGGTCATGTGCATTGCAGATGTTGTATCCTAAACCGCAGAGGCAGTTTTCTGGAAAGGGTTTAGTTGGCATTCATTTTAATTACTTTGGCTCTTAACACTCATTTACGTATTTTTCCATGTTTTCTTTTTCAAATAAAAATATTTTATTTAAAGATATATTTTAAATAATCTGAATAAGTTGAAGGGTCGAAATTCGGAAAACAAGACTAGGCACTCTACTATAACTGATGTAATTTTATTTGAGCATGATAGCAAAGGGACTGCGGTAACCTTTGAAATAGGACAGCAGTTGTCAAAGGTCACTGGCAGGTTTCTCGTGTTTGGAAATCAAGGCTGTCTCACACTTAATGTATCTGTTTGATACAGAACATTTCTCAGAACATGAGCCCATATCTGAGAGAGTGAGTTAATAATAACTCCAGTCTCAATGCCACCGTGCCAATTGGTGAAATGGGATCTCAGTGACTCCATTCTGTAATACTGCCTAAAGAAGTATTGGTGGGGTTTTTTTTGTTTCTTTTTCTTCCAGTTAAACACTGAATAAGACTTAAAGTTTTTTTTAAATGAATGTTGGTCAGACACCATAGGTGTGTCATTTAAGGATAATTGGAGGAACCGTTAGTGATTTATATTTCTGCTGCATGTCTTTTTTTAACTCTATATAAATTCCTTCGCTGGCAAATACAGCTATAATCTTTTCTATAATTTCAACACATACATTAGAATTTGTCCTACATGATTTTTGTCTGGACATTTGAGTTCCCCTGTCTTGCTGATCAGCAGCTTTTGGTTCTGCACTGGCTGATAGCCCAAGTAGTGAGCAGTTCTTTTTATGTTGGGGGAGCCACTCGGTTCTCCAAGCTGTTCCTCTGAGATTCTGAAAGCCAAAGATAGCGCTCTCTGTTCTATATCTGGCAAGGCTTTTAGCCAGATAGTTGAATGTGCACACTGCCAATGTTAATTCAAGGGAATTCAATTCAAATATCTGCGCCCTTGCATACACCAATGTATAGTGCACATGTGTTCAGCCATTCAGCTGGTCGTGACCTTAGAAAGCAGAGTGTAGTTCTTAATTATAGAGCTGGCAGTCCACTGTTAGAGAGTGTGTAGGGCACCATTGCTCAGCTCCCTCTAATGTCTCTGAGAGTTTGCTCTGGCATCAACTTACAGGTTTTTTCCTTATTGAAATGTTGAATTCTATATGCAGTGAAGTGCAGTGGCAGTAGAGGACTGTGCTACTGTGTGTGTGTGTGTGTGTGTGTGTGTGCGTGTGTGTGTGTGTGTGTGTGTGTGTGTGTGTGTGTGTGCGTGTGAGGTGTAGAGAAGGGGTAATCGTTGAATCCTGCTCTAAACTAAGCTATTAACAATCACAACAGTTGCACATGCAAATACTCATTTACTGATTCTAGTTCCCAGGGTAAACACGTGTCTGAATTTAATGAGGTTAGGCTTTCACGCATTAGCATGAACTTTGGACCTTAAGTGGCAAGCTAATGTAATATATATTTAGAATCAAGCCTTTTTGTGGGTTTCCTGCTGAATAGTTTTTGGTACAATTAATTTTTATTTGATTATGTTTATTTGGTGTCTGAAAATTTCCAGTGCTGGTGATTGTACGGTTGAGTTGACCGGAGCAGTCAAATGAATATGTCCTCACAGACGTCAGTTAGGGGTCAATATCCAGAAAGAAAGTTGCAACACTTTGGGACCTTGTGTGTGAACATGGCTGTATTTCAAAACCCTGAATAAATATTTAAAATTTCTTCATGATATATTAAGGGCACTTGTCAGGGAGGACTGGTCATTGGTGGAGGATGCTGATGTAAAACTTAGTCGATAATTTTAGATCAAATGCACTGACAGAGGAACCTGCTGTTCAACAAATGCAACTCTCAGAGGGCTCTCTAGTGCTTTTGTGAGATGAAGGTCCTCCTATTGACCCTTGGGAAGGGAACTGTTGACACCTTGTCTTGCACTGTACTCTACCCATCAGTAAGGCCTGCAGACGGCCGCAAGCCACTCTGATGGCATATCACTGCAGCATGCAAATGCCGCGTCCCTTTAGCTCTCTGATTGACACGCCCCCTGAATGTCTTTGCCCATTAAAATGTCAGTCTGTCATTTTTAATTTACTGACACATAGTGAGCATTAAAAATAAGAAGACTGTCTTTGTTTCACGGTATAAAAGATTTGTGCAATGTGAAAATCCAGTTTAAATACATGTCTATACGTATGACAGTGTAGTTATTCAAATACTTAGATGTTTAAATTTGCAATGTTAATTGGAACCTAAATTTTTCCTATCCAAGGAATTCAATGGCTATGAGATGAAGACATGTTTAATTTGGTTCCCGAATTTGAAACATTGCTTGTTTTGACCTATGAGCATATCGATCCTCTTTATAAATGAACACAGTATGAATGAGTAAACATCCTAAGTGCGAAACGTGTTACAGCTGCTAATTGTAAACCAGGGTGATTATCCCATGCTATGGACGAGCCTTCCACTGAGTGAAGGGGTTGTGTTATTGCTGAGAAACCCTCCTAAGCTGTGGCCCCCCAGTACCCTAGCAGAGATTGAGACCTGTGTTACCTCCTGTATCTTAACATGCTCTGTTTTTGTTTCAGATTCCTCTGGGCCCATGAACTCCACTGCCTCCCAGCATCCAATGAACTCCTTAGTGGGACATCCCTCTGTCATCAGCACTTCAATCAATGCCTCAAGGCATCTCCCCTCCCCCATGAGCACCATGGGCTCCCCCATGAACGGCTTATCCTCCCCCTATTCCGTCATTACGTCCTCACTTGGCTCCCCCTCTGTTTCTCTGCCATCTACACCTGGACTAAACTTCGGAGCACTAAACAGTCCACAGGTACGAGCTCATGTTTCAGACCAAAAAGGCTAGGATATTTCTCTCCTAACTTCCTGTTCACATAGAATCGTATGCTGCCAGTCAGGGATGGAAAGCTTTAGGCCTCAAGGGCTGCAGCACTGCAGGTTTTAGAGTTTCCTTTTAATTAGCTACTTGTTTTTATCTGGTGAAGTGATTTTCTTTCCAAATAATAACTTCACAGTTAAGAGGCTAGGTGGAATGAAAACCAGACTCCCCTGCGGCCCGGAGGACCGGAGTTTAACATTCCAGCTGTATGTACCCCTCCTTAAACCCTTCAGATCAATTTGTGGGGTCAGATTAATTTTTATTAAGTCGAACTACACCATGACAACCACAGAAGAAAATATCAAGGAAAAAGTAAAGCAAATGAACTTTTTTTAGACACTTTATTTAACAAAACACTTTCTCTGACAAAGCAAGTTGTCATGCAGTACTTTAAAAGTTAATCTAAAACACTGAAAAAAATTCTGCCCCGACCCCTTAATTGCAGTCAAGTGGATCTCATGAGAAAAGTGGAATAATACGGCATAAACAATCACTTGAAAAATAAAAAATGGAAGCCTGTATAGTGTTGTGCTCAGGTAGACTAAAAGCCTGTACACATTTAGGTCCTTTTGTTCCAGGATTGAGGATCCTTGCCACAGAGGCTATAGCTATGAAAAACTTCCCTTTTCAGCTTAATGTTCTGCTTCCAATGGAAAAAAGGTAGTCTTTCGAGTGGGTTAATTTCTTGGATTTCATTTGACAAAAATGCAACTATCAGTGCCTTCTCGGTTTCTGTATAAACAATCTACTGTGAAGACAAAAGGCTAAAAGCTTACGATGGGGCACGAGTCAAGGAGGGCTAATCCCCTCAGACCCCCACTCTTATCTAAATAAGTCAAAACTGGTTCTAATTAACTGTGGCCCTGGGAGAGAAAGAACTGGAGGCTCAGGCAGTATATATGACGTGACATGGCAGTATATGCGCTGAGCTGTACTATGTATTTGGTTTTAAATCAGTGATTCATGTTTAAGTTAATAATGCTTGTTTTTTTGGGGGGGGGTTTGTTTTATTGTATAAATTAAATCAAACACATTTTTGGACCCCTATCGAGCCTGGATTGCTACCAGCATTCTGCACCTGACCACAGCGAATGCATGGGCATATGCGCAGTTATGGCTCAGCTAAATTGAAATAAAATTATGGAAGTGAAAAAAAAAGGAAATCCACGCCAATAACACAATGGAAATTCCACATGAGTGAAAAAGTAAATATGATAATTTCCTAAATAAATCCTTTGAGCTTCGTCTGTCCAGATATTCCACATCACACTCAGTGTATATTTTACCTTGGCATGCAAGGTGGGAAAAACCATAGAGCTTGGTGGATCCATTCATTGCTTGCTCCAGTTATCTCACGTCTCCCTGCATTCATTGCATCAAGAAATGACATTTGAGTACCAGGGCCATGATCATATACTTTCCATCTCTGTGTAGAAAATGAATTTTTTTATCTGGTTTAGGAGAGAATATCTGGCTCGTACATGGATGGTACAAGTGGTATTTTCATTCCAAAAGATACAAATATTTAGTATTTCTACTGAGGTTTGGTTTCACCAATTGCCCACCCTCTGTCATTGTCAAACAATGAATCATAAACCGGTCAGCTATGGTATTTAATTGACTCATTTTGTACGCATCTCCTTTTTCCTGCTCTTCCTCCTCGCGTTTGGCCTCTGCGCTGTCTTTGCGCTTGCTCTTACAAATAGCTGACCTCTTTATAGATGTTATTTAGTACTGAGTAGTAAATGAGCAATTAAGATAATAGGATTAAATGTTTGCAGAACTAACTAACAGTATTTGAGATGAATGTGTTGTGCATTCATCTCATTCATGCATTGTGTTGGAGAGATGTGCTTTGAGTATAAAGAACAAGTAGTATTTAATTGAAATTGGTGTTTGGTAATGAGATGTGTATTTACTTTTTTGAAGAAAATCTATATGAAATTATATATTAAATATATGAGATTTGTGTGAAAACTATAATAAATGTCTTAGTGTTGTGCATTGATTGATTATTGTTGTAAATTAGATTTTCAGCAACAAATTTTAGTAACACAGAAAAACTGGAGCAAGCCACTTAATTATATTTGAAACAGGCATATTTTCTTGTAATTTTTAAATAAGTTGGATCTTGCAGACATATTTTGCTGTAAATTCACATTTAGCTGTGATGTTCAGCACATCTGCTGGAAAGGGATAAAGACAGTTGTCAAAACCAGACTTAATCAATATCCAGAGCCAGTCTGTCCACTGAGCCGATCTTCCTAATTAGATAACAACACTAAGAATAAGCGGAGGCAATCTGATTATTTTTCTAGAATCTCAGTGTGTTCCTTGGCATGTAATGTGATTGGTGATGTCTATATTTGTCCATCGGAAGTTCTAACAAGTGGCTGTCTTAAATTAATGCAGGAAACTTATAAATATCTTTAGATATTTTTCAGTCAGAAAATAGTTTCAAATAAATTCTGAATGGTTCATCCGTATAAAAACAAATGCCCTATGTATGTAATATTAAAATGTATGGTGTATTGTGACCGCCATATACATGTCATTGTAAGAAATAAGCACCTCTCTCTTAACAGCATCATGAATATATAAGCAGGTTGTACCTCAATTCCAGCTGCGTATTAACTTTTAACAGGATGTAATTGCAGGTGCGTGTTGCCGGGTCCTTCATGGAAAAAGTGTTTAAAAATGGCTATTATGACAGGAATGACTTTTAAATATTTTTAATTACCCTACAAATACTAAAAACTGAACAGTACAATACCTGCTATAATACGTATGCATTGAAGTCTTTTGATTTCTAGAAACTATTAAGCATCAAAAGAAGACGATGCCCTGAGCGTTATCAGCTTCATTAGTTGTTGGATTAGGCTGATTTATTTTCTTATATAAACCTTTATAATGTCCTGAAAATAAAAAGCATATTTTTTGTGATTTTTCCATGGTTTTCTGTCTTAGAAAAATTAATGTTTAGCAATATAAGGATGGGAATATATATTTTTTGTTTATATAGCAATCTGCTATCTACTTTGCATAGCATTTGTAAGTTTTTGTATCTTTAATTGCAATGCGATACCGACTATTTCCATACCTGCAATAACATAGACCTACAATATTCTAGCTAGTGTTTGGGTGGATTTGCTTCACTAAGCTCCAGAAATTTGTAGCATTTCTTAGTTTCTTCTCGAAAACCTAGAGCGACAGAAAGGAAAGCTAGGCTAGGAAAGGGGCTTAGCCATTAATACTCAGTTGTACTAAAGGAGAGAAAAATCTTAACAGGCCAACACTGTAAAATGTAGAGCTTTAGCAAAAAAAAAAAAAAAAAAAACTGTATTAATTGTAATTGTGTTCCTTGAAAAAATAAAGACGCAGACAATTGCCTTATTTTTTTTAAGGCAAAACGTTAATGCTCAAAGTCCTTTATTTCCTGCATAATTTCTGAAAGGGTTAATTGAAATTAATTGACAAAATATTCTTTCAGCTCTAAGAAAAGATGAACATGACATGCTCTATTGACAAAAAGTAGGAACTACAGGTGTGAGGAAACAAAAATGACTCTCCCACAAAGCAAACACAAACGCACATGGCTTCAGTCATGACACAGAGAGCAAACTAGCACTCCCATTTTCAGTTAAAAGGAGGTAATGTGATGCAAATCTGCCTGAGCAAAAACAAAAGGCTAGAAGGAGAGAAAGAGAGGGTACACTGCACACTCCCCCTGTCTCTTCCCCAGATTAATTCACTGAACAACGTGAGCAGCACAGAGGACATCAAGCCTCCTCTGGGTCTGGCGGGACTGGGCAACATGAACAGCTACCAGTGCACCAGTCCGGGGTCTTTGTCCAAACACATTTGTGCTATCTGTGGGGATCGTTCTTCAGGTAACGAGGAATTTTTCCCAGACAACAGCTGTTGTCTACTTTCCTAAATTACCGTCACCAAATAATCAGGGTTTTGTTAATACCTGTGAATAATCTAGCACACACGTGGCCAGTTATAGTATATGGCCAGGATTACTATATAATCCATTTGTAATATCAGATAAAATCAAGAAGGGCCAAACTGAACATAGCTCAATTTGTAACCACTTTTGTCGACAGTCAAGATTGTCCATTGACAGAATGGAAGTGCATAAGTATCTCATTGCTTTTCTCGAACAGGAAAGCACTATGGTGTTTACAGCTGTGAGGGCTGCAAAGGATTCTTCAAGCGGACCATCAGGAAAGACCTGACCTACACATGCCGGGACTGTAAGGAATGCCTCATCGATAAACGCCAGCGGAACCGGTGCCAATACTGCCGCTATCAAAAGTGTCTAGCTATGGGAATGAAGAGAGAAGGTGAGACTTCTTAGCCACTATTTTGGTCTTATAAATCAGACTATCCCAATTATAAACTATATGGGATATTTTATGTCCTTTCTTTACAATTAAAAATTGTAGCGAAGGTTCCTTTAGTCGTTGTTTTTGTTTAATGATTAATTTTTTTTTCCACTTTCAAAAAAATTTAATCGTCAATAATTAGTTAATCGTAATAATTGTTTTAAGATCTTAACAATGTTTTGTTACGTCCACAAAAATTAGTGGTTTTGATAACATTTTAGAGTAAATATTGTATATAAATCTTTCTATATCTTTCTAATTTAAATATCTAAATCTTTCTATTAATTGCAGGACCATTGCCTATGTACAACCTGTATTTTCATATTAAATATCTTATCTCCTCTTGCAATTTCATTTAATAATTTTCCTTATGTTATCTGAATATGTTTGCTGTTAAAATTATTTTGCTTAAATTATTAAAACATCGAAGTAATATTTAGTAAATAGTGTCATGCAACTGAAGTTATCCTTCATTTCAGCTAGAGGGCTACTCTACTCTCTACTCTCGTTTGAGTTGATCAGCCAAAAAAAAAAGGGCGAAGGCTTCTTTAAAACAGCTTGTTTGTCAACCAGGCTTGTTGATTTGAATGAAAGCTGTGAGATGAAGTGTCCTTGTGGTTTTGGAATAGAATAGGACGCCTGTGTGGTACTGAGGATCTGTGACATAAGGCAGCTGAGTGAAGCTTCGGAACTGTGAATCTAGGCCTCACTGTGGTGTTGCCGAGTGTGAATTAAGGCCTCTGTTTATTGCCACCAACAACATTTCCTGTGAAATGGAACATTCAGTGGGCTCTATGCTCCTGTGAAATGGGACCTCCTGTGTGTTGCTTCGGTCCTGTGAAATGGGACCTCCTGTGTGTTGCTTTGGTCCTGTGAAATGGGACCTCCTGTGTGGCGCAGTGCTCCTGTGAAATTGGGCATCCTCTGTGGTGGTGTGAAATCAGACCTGTGTGTGGTGTCTGTATCTTCAGCGGTGCAGGAGGAGAGGCAGCGAGGGAAAGACAGGAGTGACAACGAAGTAGAGTCCACCTGCACCTTCAACGAAGACATGCCTGTGGACAAGATACTTGACGCGGAGCTGGCCGTAGAGCCAAAGACCGAAACCTATGTGGATGGCAGTCCTGGTAACTCGGTGAGCTCCTCACTGGTGCTTTACTTTATGAATTGGATGCAAGCACTAGATAGTCAGACACAATTAATCTGTGGATTTACATTTGTTTCCCTTACTGGATGCCTGGATACTGATTATTAGATGTCAATGACAGTAGTCATGTCTTCTTCACATGATCAGATGATAAATAGATAATAATGATAACAATAACAACATCAACAATTTTTAAACATCTTTTCTAAAACTCAAGGTTGCTGTACAAACAAATAGTCATTTTCTAAATATTCTAATTATTCTATTATTTTATAAAATAGTAGTTTGCGAGCAGGTTATCAAAGTGTTGTGTAGTCCTTGATTTGTCCATGTGCCAATCCGTCAGTATTGGATATGCCCCAGTGTGACCACTCACTGCCTTCTCCTCTCCTGGGCAGTCCAACGACCCGGTCACCAACATTTGCCAAGCAGCAGACAAGCAACTCTTCACACTGGTGGAGTGGGCGAAGAGGATCCCGCATTTCTCTGAGCTCCCATTGGACGATCAAGTCATTCTTCTACGGGCAGGTAGACAACCAGCCTGGATTAGTCTCTTATTAGCCAGCTAACTGCTAGTATTTTTATAATGAAAAGCTGCACCATTTGTGTAAGGAGCTATACAAAGTAATTGTGTCCTTCTTTCTCTGTGCCGTGATTGCAATTCAGTATGAAAGTTCAGGTATTTAATACTCACTTTAGATGGGCTGAGTAGTGATTAGCAGAGTAAATAGGGACCTCTACTGGCGATAGTTTCTCCCAGAAAACTACATGATAAAATGAATGCTTCTAGCTTTGATTCTAATGAGCTGTGTATTTTAAAAGGATCTGACACAGCTTGTTGCCTTAGAGAACTGAGTATATTTATTCTACAGCGTTCCTTAATTTGTATATTACATCAAACGAGAGTGTTGTGTCTAACCAAATGGTTTCATAGCTGGTTTGAGCAAGATCACGTTGATGTTTTACACTAGCATAAGGTACCAAACCGTACTTATTGTTTGCTATGCCTGGTTTGCCTAGACTAGTTTCTGGCGCTGTTTGGGCTGAGACAAGCCATTATTTTGGTGCTGCAGTGGAGTCTGCCAGCGTCATGTCTTGACCATATGAGCAGGGGATGCTGGCTCTGACATATCCATGTCTGGGTGTGTTTAAGGTTGGAACGAGCTGCTCATAGCCTCCTTCTCACACCGCTCGGTGACCGTTAAAGACGGCATCCTCCTGGCCACCGGTCTGCACGTGCATCGCAGCAGCGCCCACAGTGCAGGGGTGGGCTCCATATTTGACAGGTCTGTCCGGTTTCCAGTTAAAACAAACACACTTAACAGGTATCACATAACACGATTATTCAATTATTATAACAAGGCGTTTGCTGGTTAAACTTCAAGGAAGGGTGCTGCTGTTGTACCCCTGAGCAAATTGCCAAATCAAAATTTTATCTGAAACTATCCAACTCGATGTTTTTAAATGGGAGCCTTTTCATGCTTGGCAACTCAATGATGTAAAAAGGAACATGCAACCATTGTAAAAGGATCTTTGTAATTTTATCAAAATGAATTACGATTTGAATGTTTGGTCTTAATTCAGTATCCAACCAAAAGCAACCATTGGTGTTGAGCTATTGTGTTTCAGAGTTCAAGTGCTGTATTTCCTTTACAATACGTCAGCTAAAATGTCTGCTTGTCTGAAAAATCTCATTCATACTCAGGAATCATGCCTCAGTTCAGAGATTTCAGATCTATTAACAGGTCAATATATTTCAATATTTCAGTATTCATATTGACATTCTATTTCAGCACCCTTATATAATAGCATTGTATTGTTATTGTTTTCTCTTCAGAGTTCTGACAGAATTGGTCTCCAAGATGAAAGACATGCAGATGGACAAGACAGAGTTGGGATGTCTCCGGGCCATTGTTCTGTTCAACCCAGGTCACTACGCTCCTTCCACCTTTAAATTAAATTTCCTGTACAGAATGCTCACTGGTAACTGTAAAGACAGCATTGATATTCGGCCAGAAAATAATTGTTTTCTTACTTGTTTGACTGAAGAAAATGTCCTTAAATCCGTTTGAAGTTTGAATCTGTTGTTTCAAAAATGTACAGACTGCTTCTGGCTTTGTTTTAAATTTTGGAGATGCTGTTGGCTTGCAGATGCAAAGGGTTTGTCCAGCCCTCCTGAGGTGGAGGGCCTGAGAGAGAAGGTGTACGCTTCTCTGGAATCCTACACCAAACACAAATATCCAGAACAGCCTGGCAGGTACGTACACATCCTACTCCCCTTTACTAAATGAATACATCGGCTTCAAATTATGGTACGTAAAGATCTTCCAAGGTGCAGGATAGTTCTAAATTAAGATTTGATAAAATCACTTCTTTGGCATACCTATTCGACGCTGATCCTCTGCAGCTTTTGAAATGGCTTTATATTTCACATGAGTTCTAATTAGTATTCTCTAGAAACAACTGTAATCAGTATTAATGTTTTCCTTCCCTAGATTCGCCAAACTCTTGCTCCGTCTGCCTGCGCTACGCTCTATCGGGCTAAAATGTCTGGAACATCTTTTCTTCTTCAAGCTGATCGGTGACACACCTATTGACACGTTCCTCATGGAGATGCTCGAAGCACCGCACCAGATTACATGACACAAAACCACTCTCTGTAAATATTCTCAAACTTCAGTATTTGATACAAGGATGAAGCGAGTTGTAAACAACATATTTTGTACCAAGCACAATTATTGATGTGAACATTTTTTCGTGTATAACAAGTACACTGTCAAAATAAATTTTAAATAGAAATGTAAAAAAGTTCTTCTGTAAATAGACAAGGTTATCTCATTTACCAGCTACCAGCTATGTTAATTTTAATATTATGCAAAGTTGATAAATAAATAATTGAATTTCTAAAATGAATATTTTAATTCTGTCAAAATAAAATAATTTAAAGTGAACGTTGTTTTCAGTCAGATTAATGTTTTTAATGAACTGTGTGAATGCATTCAAAACGTAGTTGTTTGTCTGAGATTAACCACTAGATGGCGAGGTTAGAAACGCAAAAGGAAGCATGGTCCAGTAATTGATACGGAAGAAACGCAATCTCTCCAACTGCGGGATAATTTCCCAAACACTTCTGTTTTTTTTGTTTTGTTTTTTTTATATATTGCTAGTGTTCTAGAACCGAGATTGGGTTGTACTGCCTCCCAGTGATACATCAATCATACACAATGAGGAAGCTTCAAAACGTTCACGGATCTAAACCAAGCAACACTTACAAAATTACCTGAACACTACATAAATGCTCTGCCTCTCCCACCCCACCCGCCCACAACAAGAATAGTACCAGTGACACCACTCTTGCGGTAAAACAATGGGGAAACTGGGGCCATCGTTGAGGATGACGTCTGTCAATTAAACAGTCCTGAGCCTCCCGTGGTGAGTCTGGTACCTCCACACTCGTTCTCTTACTCACCCATCAACGGGACAAATTCTTTATTAATTACGCAACTTTACTTTATTTTTGTACGGTCATTGGAAATGATTTCTTACACTGTTTCGTTAATGTTGACTGATGTGACATGTAAATGTCACAGACATCTACCATTTGAATTTACTTTCACAACTAAAGAGGTGTTGACTTAAATTATTGTCTCTTAAACTGGGGAGAAGGCTGTAACGGGCAGTTTAAAGTCTGCACAAGCAATATGAACAAGGTTTTGATCAATTTATATTTGTAAAGACCACCCTTTAATCCTATCGTGAATTGGACGACGCCACGAAGAGGTGATGATTGGGGAGAAAACGCAAGTTAGTAACTTTAGTTGAATACGAGGCTTTATCTGGTCTGTGATTAAACAAGGGGCTTTTGAATTGGTAGACGAGCTTTGAAAAAATCCTCCAAAAATGCAAATATA
>JAOYSI010060545.1:0-11500 GCA_025775065.1 Hiodon alosoides
TTCCTGGAGGGTACGCTGTTGTGCTTCAGAGGGACTCAGCTTTCTATGGGGTACGCTGTTGTGCTTCAGAGGGACTCAGCTTTCTATGGGGTACGCTGTTGTGCTTCAGAGGGACTCGGGTTCCTGGAGGGTAGGCTGTTGTGCTTCAGAGGGACTCAGCTTCCCGGGGGGCCTTTGAATGCCATTCTTTGGTCAAATCCTCCAGGAGTGAGCAGTGGCTTTGACATCAGGGTTTATTTATGGACGTCGGCCCGTGAAATCTGCACACTGGAAAACTCAAAATGATTTGCCGGCTAGGGGTAATATAAAACTAGCAGAAATTCTTCTCTGTCAGAAGGTTGGTATTCCCAGAAGAGTCATCCGACTATCAACGTACTCTGAATCCTCAAGTCATCTGAATCCTGCTCATGTATATTAATAATCAATAATCATATGCTAAAGGAATCCAAGACGCAAAAGTAAAATAGTCTAATCTGGATGTCTAACCATTGGCCCTGTACTGAAAGCAAGGTGCCTTGTGGCCATTCATCAGTTTTACTGACAAAAATCAGTGACTACTACTTAACTTTTAGAAAGGTGATTGAATGTGTATCCAAAAATGTATTTTATTGTGATTGGCCGTGTGAGTAACGTGATCGACTGTGTGAGACATTTGATTGGCTGTGTGAGAAATGTGACTGGCTGTGTGAGGCATGTGATTGGCTGTGTGAGAAATGTGATTGGGTGTGTGAGAAATGTGACCGGCTGTATGAGGCATGTGATTGGCTGTGTGAGAAATGTAATTGGGATGTAACTATTGCTCTCACTTCTATACCTTGGACATATTATCCTTATCTCTGGTTCACAGGGGTAAATTTCCCATTCAATTCATAACAAGTGAAGTGGCTTGCTCCAAATAAACTCCAATATGAAAAAAGAAAAGACGATTGCTGGCTGCTTTCTATATTTACAGAAATATGTTTTATTTATTATTTTTAAATTGTGCAGCCTTCCGTCCTTGTTTTGTTTTAGGGTTCTACTGTCCTGACCTTGACCATACTTTTCTGAGCGCTACAGATTGCACTTCCAAAATTAATTAACTTTAAGGCCAGAGCCTTTCTCTACTGCTCTCCCAGTATATTCTGAACAGAATGTGAACAGCTGCTCTTAGACGGGCTGCACCTGTGGGAAGTGTAAAAGTTAACTGGAATTTCATTGTTCCATTTTAACGGGACAAACACATGCTGCTGCAGTGAATTTTGGTCCGATACAGATCTGATGTAAGGGGAGAATTTGTGGTGATAAATGTGGCTTAGCTAAAACTTAGCTAAACTTTGTCACCTCTGATTGAGAAGGCATACAAGCACACAGCAGCAACTCTATAGGCAACAGAGTTAAGGGCTAACATGAACATAATTTATTGAAGTTAGTACCATTTGTTAAGTAGGTTGAGAATAATTTTTGCTTTTACATATTGATTGATGAGTGGAGCACTTTCTGTGTTTAAAGACCGGTAAGCTTGCACTGTCCTTCAGGGTGTCCCGAACCTTCAGGACCTTCAGGACCTTCCGGGTCTCCAGAACCTTCAGGACTTTCAGGACCTTCAGGACCTTCCGGGTCTCCAGAACCTTCAGGACTTTCAGGGTCTTCAGGACCTTCCGGGTCTACAAGGCCACACATGTCAGGGGGTTGGGCTGGATTAAAGGGCACATGAAGACTCTCTCCCGGGGATGAATGGTGCTGGAAAAGTGAAGAGTAAAAACTGTGCTGGAATTTCTGTCATCTTGGCGGAAAGTTTTGATACATTGTGTTTGCTAATTAATCAATGCATTCTGGGGCAACACTGGCCCTCATAGTAGGTCACATGTAAAGAAGACGGTAACCTGAGACACAGGAGGGCCGTCTAATGGATCCTTCCCCAGTCAAAGGGAGCCCTGGGCGCTTGGGGAGCACAAGGTCACATGGTTCTGTGGACTCCAGCCCTGGCAGGGAATTCAGCAGGTGTCTTATGCTGGCCTGTTTAACACGGAGCGAAAAAAGCGATTCCAGGAAAGTGGTGGAAACATGCCGTTCACGCGGAACCAAAAACAACAGCCCGACCCTCTTCCCAACGGCCAACTGAAAAGAGACGGCAATCGAGGGCTCACATACAGCTTCCTGTGCTTTCAAGTATGCGTCGGTGTTGGGGTAAACAGGTGGGACAGTACTCCATGTCAGTGAGTTATACATTGAGATGTAAAGCTGCTAATATGCCAACAATCCCTTACATGAATTCACAGGTTCGAGGCTTTCTGCGAGTCCTCCAGAGTTCGCTATATAAGCAGGCCATGAGATACGGCTCTGAAAAGCATGTTTTTTAAATCCATTTCAGACTCCTTGGAGATCAAGATGTTCTCCACCCCAAGGGCAAGAGGGCTAAGCCCTTCACGTGCTGATGGTCTGAGGGTGCCATGATGGGGTCCACTACAGTACATATGGCCGTCAGCGAACTATAGTTAGGGTGGTCTACCACGCGGGGGACAGTGAAACACATTTAGGGCGGTGGTCTACCAATTTGGGGACAGTGAAACACATTTAGGGTTGTCTACCAATTTGGGGACAGTGAAACACATTTAGGGTGGTCTACCAATTTGGGGACAGTGAAACACATTTAGGGTGGTCTACCACGCAGGGGACAGTGAAACACATTTAGTGCGGTGGTCTACCACACAGGGGCCAGTGAAACACATTTAGGGTGGTCTACCATGCAGGGGACAGTTAAACACGGTTAGGGTGGTCTACCACACAGGGGACAGTGACACAACAGAGTAGCCAGAGTGAATAAATCATAACATGTGTTTAAAGTTGGCTGCCATCTCATGTTATGTCCGTATTTATTTATGTCCGTCATCCTTTCAGTGGCATAGATTCAAGGAATTGGAAAAGTGTTCCAGTCAGGGGGACAGTACTTTTTTCTCAGCCTGGGTGCATAAACTTTCCAAATCCATTGTTTTTTGTTTTTTGTGCACCATTTCCTCTTTGAGAAGTCTTATAATAAGAATATCTTAAAACTGCACCATGCCATATCAAGCTCCAAAAACACTGGACTGTAATATCAGGCAAACAACCATGGCCATATTTCATTACGAGTTTCAGAAACCTGTTATCTCTGTATGAAGGCGATAAGCTGACGCTCAGTACGTTTTCCTCAGCTTTCATTTTGATGCACAATCTTGCGGCTACATTATGCAACGGAAATTAAGTTGCATTGGGGATTTGCTCAACGTGCGGCATCTCCCTGGGCTGATCCTGTCCAGGGCACGACTCCCTTTGCCACGGTTACTCAAGTGGAATGTCAGGGTCCCTGGGGTGCCAGAAACAACTCCTGTGTACGACACGAGGAGCGGGGTTATGATGCAGAGGTTTCACTTAAGCGTGTCAGAATTACTTGGATGAACATAATCCTTTTTCCATAACTGGATGACAAAGTGACCTGCTGTTACGGTAATGTTCTCATTATCTGAACAGCTGATGCGCGTGAGAATATCCAAGGATGGATTTTGTTTTGCGATCCGTCGAATGGGAAGCAATATAGAAGGGTAAAATGATGTTGAAAAGCAGAGGTTTTATGCCCCTTTTAGGCCATTTGTACTGAGTGTGTCAACGACCGGACAGTGTAGTACCATGACAGTGAGAGCGAAGAGACATTGAGTGCTGGCCACACATTCTTCTACAGGAGATGACACTGAGACAATCAATGTGTGTATATATATATATTTTTTCATTTGCACGTGTATCATAGTGTTTCAGACATGTTAAAAACAGAGGGGAGTCGCCTTATCATGGCTGGGCTTGAAGCACATTTTTATCTGCTATAAAAGTCAGGTTTATATACTGCATCAGATATACACTGCATGTCTCTAGGCTTACTGCAAAATGAATACCTGGCTGTGAGCTCCTTGGCTTAGTTTAAAAGTGTTTTATTGCCAAATAAGTCCTGCAGGATTTTGGAAGAATCTTCCAAATGTGAGAGAGACTAATAATAATAATATTAATAATAATGATATTAAGAATTTATGCTATTAAAAACCCAAAATTATTAATATTTTTTTTTTTGCACTATTGCCTGTTGAATCCCCCTGCACATTATGTCAACGTCTTCAACTCTGACACAGAGACAACTGAGACTGGTTAAGAAATCCCTCGTCTGAATGTGTGTCCTGCTCCCTCGTGTCAGTCAGCCTGGTGCAAACCAATGTCAGCTTCTGGCTTAGTGCCCCAGCAATCCCCCAACCTCTCCCACGCTTTCGCTCGCTGTAGCAACCCCACAGCAGTGCGTGGTGCCCGCCGTGTGGCCAGCCATGCCCAGGGCAGTGCGTGGTGCCCGCCGTGTGGCCAGCCATGCCCAGGGCAGTGCGTGGTGCCCGCCGTGTGGCCAGCCATGCCCAGGGCAGTGCGTGGTGCCCGCCGTGTGGCCAGCCCAGAGGTTGTGCGGGCTGCAAGTCGTTGGCATCAGTGGCCAGCTCTGTCCCCTGATCTTTGCCTTTGATACCAAGCCCGCGGCGTGACTCCATGGCCTGTACGCGGCTCGGGGCCGACCCCTCTTGCTCAATGTAGAAAATCTGGCAGCACTTCTGCAGCAGGCTGGGTTCATGCACCTCATGCGCGAGCAAACTAGTGAAAGCGACTTCGAAGACCTTTTCAGAGCAATACAGATTTATAGACGACAGGATGAGGGATGACAGAATGACAACACAAGTTTATGTTAATGAGAACTGGCACAGACTAAAGATTGTTCAGAGTTCAAGCTTCCGGCAGGGGAATGTGTTTTGGTCCAGTCCACAGCATGTGGAATCCACAACTGTCGCATCTGACATGTGAGGACATTTAAATATCAACAGGTACACTTTTTCAAGGGTAGATGAGACCTGCAAGCAAGGAGTCAAATTTATGTAGTGACCACTAGCTTACTTTTTAGTCCCATGGTCAGCCACTGCAGTAAATAGCTTCTTCCTGGTTTCCATGGCGTAAGGGTACATTGAGTTTCACAATAGTGCCCATGGTGGCTTAGTGCAAGCAACTAGAGAATGGACTGTGTTCTTCATCATCACTCGGTCAGGAGGATGGACTGTGTTCTTCATCATCACGTGGTCAGGAGAATGGACTGTGTTCTTCATCATCACTCGGTCAGGAGAATGGACTGTGTTCTTCATCATCACGTGGTCAGGAGAATGGACTGTGTTCTTCATCATCACTCGGTCAGGAGAGTGGACTGTGTTCTTCATCATCACTCGGTCAGGAGAATGGACTGTGTTCTTCATCATCACTCGGTCAGGAGAACGGACTGTGTTCTTCATCATCACGTGGTCAGGAGAATGGACTGTGTTCTTCATCATCACTCGGTCAGGAGATTGGACTGTGTTCTTCATCATCACTCGGTCAGGAGAATGAACTGTGTTCTTCATCATCACGTGGTCAGGAGAATGGACTGTGTTCTTCATCATCACTCGGTCAGGAGAATGGACTGTGTTCTTCATCATCACGTGGTCAGGAGAATGGACTGTGTTCTTCATCATCACTCGGTCAGGAGAGTGGACTGTGTTCTTCATCATCACGTGGTCAGGAGAATGGACTGTGTTCTTCATCATCACTCGGTCAGGCGAGTGGACTGTGTTCTTTATCATCACGTGGTCAGGAGAATGGACTGTGTTTTCACGCTTTCGCTCGCTGTAGCAAACCCACAGCAGTGCGTGGTGCCCACCGTGTGGCCAGCCATGCCCAGGGCAGTGCGTGGTGCCCACCGTGTGGCCAGCCATGCCCAGGGCAGTGTGTGGTGCCTGCCGTGTGGCCAGCCATGCCCAGGGCAGTGCGTGGTGCCTGCCGTGTGGCCAGCCATGCCCAGCTCAGTGTGTGGTGCCCGCTGTGTGGCCAGCCATGCCCAAGGCAGTGTACACAACAACACGCGTGTCCCAGAAATTCACAGCTCAGGATACACAACGACACGCATGTATCAGAAATCCACAGCTCAGGATACACAACAACACGCGTGTCCCAGAAATCCACAGCTCGGGATACACAACAACACGCGTGTCCCAGAAATCCACAGCTCGGGATACACAACAACACGCATGTCCCAGAAATCCACAGCTCGGGATACACAACAACACGCGTGTCCCAGAAATCCACAGCTCGGGATACACAACAACACGCGTGTCCCAGAAATCCACAGCTCGGCATACACAACAACACGCGTGTATCAGAAAACCACAACACCACGAATGTCCCAAAAATCCACAACATCACACACGTCCCAGAATTCCACAACATCACACACGTCCCAGAATTCCACAACATCACACACGTTCCAGAATTCCACAACATCACACATGTCCCAGAATTCCACAACATCATGCATGTCCCAGAAATCCACAACATCCTGTGTGTTTACCACCACCAAACGCTTACTTTGAGTCTGCAAGCTCACTGTTGGGAATTTTAAAATGAAGACATTCACACGGTTCTGACGGTAAGGCTAGGCTATGATTTTGTCTCGGGTGGAACCAGTTATTCACTGCCAAAAAACTTAAAAGCAGTTCACTGATCATCTGATAGCTGTACTACAATTACACGAACCAGGTTCCTACCAAGGTAATCAGGATGGAAGTAGGATTGGGGCTGTTGAAAGTTATGTGAAGCAAGGTATTTTTAAAATATATTTTAAAATAAAAATAATTATGGTGCAAATATAATGCTGGATGAGATGAACCAAGTGGGAGAAATTTCTTTTTAAATATTTTGTTTTTTATTTTACTTTTCACCTTCAAAAAAGGTATGTAAGATCTGATAAATAATCACGAACTGATTATACTGAGGTAGAGGGAGAGTTGGACACATTGGACACATTCTTTGTTTTGAATACCAGAGCCAGCAGGTCTGATTCAGTTTAATATAGGGACTTATTTCTACACGTTTTACTGCTCGGTTTGTATCCGTAACTATTCAGCACTCTAACTATTCTGTGACTGTTTGTCTAATTTACCGCCCCTCGCCCGCGTTGACGTCAAAAGTCAAGTCATTTCTATTGCTCCCTTTGCAATTGGTCATTAAAAATAGGAACCACCTCCCAGTTTAGTAACTGTGTAGCTCTGAACTAGAAGTGTCCTGGTATCTGGGTACGGTGTAATTGACTCCCAGATAGCTCCTGGTTGTCATCATAATTAGCCTTCAGGGTCATCACTGGAAACTGCGTCGTTAGATAAATGACAAAGCCATATAAAAAATTTGGCTGCGTGCTAAGGACATCACTGACTGCATGTCAGGACATCTAATGTCACACATTTGGAAATGTGTTTCTGAGTCCTCTGTGTGCTTGGCATGGAGGGGGGGTGGCATTGTTTTCCACAGCAGGCTAAATAACAAGTTGCCTTGACATTGTCAGCCAACGGCCCTCTGGGATTGGCTGATCAGAGGGGTGTGGAGTTGCTCTCGTGTGGTGAGACCCTCAGACCACACCCCCAGCTACAAGCTTTCTTTAGCGTTACTGCGACCTGGGACTTTAAAAATAAATGGTCCCCTCCACATAGCAGAGCATGAAGGCTGGGTAACCAGAATCACAAGTCCCGGTACTCCAATTTAAACCCAAGGACCCCCACTACCCCAGAGTTCATTGGCACATGGTCCTAAACCACCTCTGTGTGGTTTCTCTTCTGTCTGAAATGGGACAGAATCAGCCCTCTCTTAAGCATTCATTTGCTGAATTAACAATTGACTATAGATGAGAGGAGAAAACAACCCTACAACAAGATATCATTGTCTTGATGTAGGTCATCGACCTACAGATCAGTGAAGCTGTATTTTGCTACTCCAGAGAACGGGACTTTTCCCCGCGACCTTTTAAGACAATAACTGCCGGTTTTAATCAATGTCTGATAGATCAACGCTGGAGCGAATTGGGCGAATTTAGAACCTCTGAAAGGCTTTGTGGGGAGGAAAGGGGTCCACTGAGAGTGGACAGTTCCCCTTACATGATCTAATGTTTACAATGAGGTCACCAGAACTGAATGTTTCCTGGACGGCGTTACCAAATCAGCATCAGTGTCAACTGTGCAGAGTTCCACAGACTTCACTCCACAGCAACAAACACCAGCCTGGTCTGAAGCTGAAAATCACTACTTTATTGCCCAGGAACTATTCTGCACCCAGAGGAAGCTAAATAGTGTGTCTAATGTTGGATTTGGATCAACTGAATTCAGTGTTTTAAATATGGGAGATTAGCGACATCTGATCACCCAGGTGATTCCTGGGGCAATAACCTGCTATGGGATCTCAATTAAAGGAGCCTGTATATGATTCCTGGGGCAAAAACCTGCTATGGGATCTCAATTAAAGGAGCCTGTATATGATTCCTGGGGCAAAAACCTGCTATGGGATCTCAATTAAAGAAGCCTGTATATGATTCCTGGGGCAAAAACCTGCTATGGGATCTCAATTAAAGGAGCCTGAATCGTGCTATCTTTCTATGAAAACTCCTATACACACACTGTCAATTCTGTGCAAAATTCTTCTTCTTCTGTAACAATCTGATGCCTTCTAGAACACTGAGGTGGGATCTGGGGCTGAAATAACCAATAACTACATAGTACCAGTTAAACCTATTTAGCTGAATATCATATAATAACTAAGTTATATGCAACAACTGAGCCATACTATGAAAAATGTAGTGAGCGAAGGTGATAAACAGAATCTGCAAGGGTTTAATTCTGAAATCCAACTACCCAACCCGTGTTGCAAGCCGAGGGCACAGAATCTCTAATCTCCCCTCTCTCAGGCACACAGAGCCACAATGCTGAAATGCTCCATTCCTGACATTCTTGCTGTAATCAGCTCATCCCTCTGACCTGCCCCTGACAATCAACCAGAACCCCCAGGGATAGGAGTTGACCTGCGGGACATCAGAGGCACAGATCACCCTACTGGGTTTGCCAGGTCGTTTTCCCTCTGAAAGGTTTGTGCTGAATGTATTAAAAAGATAGGTCTTTCAAAATTGTTGGCTCCGAAATGGGTGATATTACATAGACAAGTATTCTATGTGAGAGAGAAGGCCAGCTTTTTGTAGTTGTGTGACTTCTTTGAAGGTTGTTACTCGTTGTTATGTATCCAATAATTAGACGTGCGTATCAGTTCCAGTGAAGTCATGGAAATAAAAAGAGGGCAAATTATGTAAAATAACGGTATCTGTAATATCTCCGGGGGAAATTAGCATCGCAGGAAGTAAAGAATGAATCTCTCGGACACAACGTTTCAGCTCCTGGAAAATTCCACATAGGTGACTTTCACATGAAAACCAACGCCTAACATTGGTCTTCACAGCAATCCCTTCCCATGACGCAGCTCTTTCTGAGATGAAAACAGGAGTGCTTTGCTTGCTCGCATTAGGGATGAAGGTGAATGTTTGGCTACCGTCTGAGACTGGACATTAATCTCCCCAACCCCCCGCCCCCCGAATGCAAACCGATTTCATGTGGGATTTCAGTGTTCTGCAAGTGAAAAATTAGATGTTTTGCAATGACATCTTTGACAAAAAAGAATCTTCTTATATAAGCGGGTAAAGTCCAGTTGTTATTTCTCCTTTTATATATTAAAATATTTGTTTCTTTGCATGCCTGAAAGCTAATCTGAAAATCATTTTTGAACAAAAAAGGTTATTGTACAAAGCTCCAGCTTGAAATGTGGTGGGACCCCCTTTGGACAAGCATGTGTTGTAAATAATTCTCACTCAAAGTGCCCACAGACATGCATGAAATTCCTCCAGAGGAAGGATGATTTCCATGCCCCATCAGCCTGAATACAGGTGCCATAACCCTTCACATCTGCCCCCTTAACTTTTTTTTATATGCCACAAGCAATTCACACTTTCACGGGGGCCAGCATTTCTGAGCCCATTCAACATGGCTCTGTATGTCCACGGTTCCTTATTGATGATGTGGGTTAGGCCGTGTCCTACCTTCCCACCTCATTGTTTCCAGCTTCAGTGGAGGGCAAGTAGAGATCACATCCAGGGTTTCATAGGGAGACCTTTCTGGCAGATCTTAATGTCTAAAGACAGGTGATCTCTTTGAGACCACAGTGAGATCTCAGTGAGACCACAGTGAAACCACTGTGAGACCACTGTGAGACCTGTGAGACCACAGTGAAACCACAGTGAGATCTCAGTGAGACCACAGTGAGACCACTGTGAGACCTGTGAGACCACAGTGAAACCACAGTGAGATCTCAGTGAGACCACAGTGAAACCACAGTGAGACCACAGTGAAACCACAGTGAGACCACTGTGAGACCTGTGAGACCACAGTGAAACTACAGTGAGACCACAGTGAGACCACAGTGAGACCACTGTGAGACATCAGTAAGACCACAGTGAGACCTCAGTAAGACCACTTTGAGACCTCAGTAAGACCACAGTGAGACCTCAGTAAGAACACATTGAGACCACAGTGAGACCACAGTGAGACATCAGTAAAACCACAGTGAGACCACAGTGAGACGTCAGTAAGACCACAGAGAGACCACAGTGAGACATCAGTAAGACCACAGTGAGACCACAGTGAGATATCAGTAAGACCACAGTGAGACCTCAGTAAGACCACAGTGAGACCTGAGTGAGACCTCAGTAAGAACACATTGAGACCACAGTGAGACCACTTTGAGACCACAGTGAGACCTCAGTAAGACCACAGTGAGACCACAGTGAGACCACAGTGAGACATCAGTAAGACCACAGTGAGACATCAGTAAGACCACAGTGAGACCTCAGTAAGAACACATTGAGACATCAGTAAGACCACAGTGAGACCACAGTGAGACCTCAGTAAGAACACATTGAGACCACAGTAAAACCACTTTGAGACCACAGTGAGACCGCAGTAAGACCGCAGTGAGACCAAAGTGGTTCATTATCGATCAGGAAAACAGCCATGTGTCTCTGAGCCCTGAGTCCCTTTTTTAAACTTTTGAATATATTTTACAAGCATTTTTGTTTTAATTTGGGAAACATTTGGCATTTAAAAGGCCCATATAATTGTGTTTTCTATCAATGTAGTTTATATGAGTTTACCTGTGGTAGATCGTGCCAAAAATGGGAGGAGCTATTTCACCTCGCCCAAATCCATGTGTGAATGCCCTCTCACACTCTCACACACCTTAACAAACAATGTTAAACGTTGGCCTGCCCCCGCACCATTTTAGGAACATATCATGTTTGTTTAGTTAATTTAGTATTTTCTCTGTTTATAACCAAGCTTACTGCAGGAAGAACTAAATCAGTCATTCATATAGATATTTGTTTATCTGAGAAAGCTTACTGCATTTCCAAATGCAGACGCGTTTGTGTAGAATAACGACATGTTCACAGTCATTTGAGAATCTTGTGAATATATTCTAATCATGTCACACGGTTAGGTGGAATTTTGTGAATATATTCTAGTCATGTTACACGGTTAGCTGGAATCTTGTGAATATATTCTAGTCATGTCACACGGTTAGG
>JAOYSI010060545.1:11600-23965 GCA_025775065.1 Hiodon alosoides
TTAGCTGGAATCTTGTGAATATATTCTAGTCATGTCACACGGTTAGGTGGAATCTTGTGAATATATTCTAGTCATGTCACACGGTTAGGTGGAATCTTGTGAATATATTCTAGTCATGTCACATGGTTAGCTGGAATCTTGTGAATATATTCTAGTCATGTCACACGGTTAGGTGGAATCTTGTGAATATATTCTAGTCATGTCACACGGTTAGGTGGAATTTGAAATAACTTCCCCGGTCCTGGTTGCGATGTTTGTCTGCTGACAGCTGAATCTGATTAGATCCAGCACGGAGCCCGCCCGGGCTGGATAAAATTCAGTCTGGGTGGTGGGGAAATGTGCGAGGCTTACTGTGGGCTGAGCGGAAAGCCGTAACAGATGTAATGCACGTCTCTGCACTTCCTCCTTTCACGTCCCGTGTGTCCAACATAGCGTGCCGTCTCCGTGCTCTGTGTCACATGTGCCTTGGTCTGCCTGACAGCGTGTCAGATCGGGCATGCGGTGTTATGGCAGAACTGGTCAGAAGGCCAGATGGCGTAGTGGATTACAGGGGGCAGTCTGTGTTTTTCTCAGAAAGAAAAATGTCTTACATCTTTACGGCTCCTTCTCCCGCATTCATTTTAAAAGGCAACATCTTTCTTTTCAGCCAAACGAGCCTTGATCTAGTTTTTTTCCTTGACAAGGAGAAAACATTGAAAATAAATTATTTGGTGCGTGTCTGTTGATATCTCTTTTAATGCTCCTTAAAAAAACAAAAAAACAAAACAAGCCATTTATCCCGTTACGCTCAGAAAGTTCAGAAGAGGTGGAAATTTGTACTGCTTTTCACAGGTGGTTTTACAAGCACTGCCCCTTTTCCAGAAAACAAAGAAGCCCTTGTTGACCGCCTAAAAATGAAACACCCGTTCATGAAATGTCACTTTTTAGGAACCCATTGTGGAAATTATCCATTGTGGAAATTACCCATTGAATGTACACATGAACCCATGTACACATGTACACATATACCCATGAACCCATGTACACATGTACCCATATACCCATATACCCATATACCCATGAACCCATGTACACATGTACACATATACCCATGAACCCATGTACACATGTACCCATGAACCCATGTACACATGTACCCATATACCCATGAACCCATGTACACATGTACCCATATACCCATGAACCCATGTACACATGTACCCATATACCCATATACCCATGAACCCATGTACACATGTACCCATATACCCATGAACCCATGTACACATGTACCCATGTACCCATATACCCATATACCCATCTACCCATATACCCATATACCCATGAACCCATGTACACATATACCCATATACCCATATACCCATGTACACATGTACACATGTACACATATACCCATGAACCCATGAACCCATGTACACATGTACCCATATACCCATATACCCATGAACCCATGTACACATGTACCCATATACCCATGTACCCATGTACACATGTACCCATATACCCATGTACCCATGTACCCATGTACCCATGTACCCATATACCCATATACCCATCTACCCATATACTCATATACCCATATACTCATATACCCATGTACCCATATACCCATGAACCCATGTACACATATACCCATATACCCATTGTGGAAATGAAACACAGGAGCTGGGTTGCTGGGAGTAGAGACGACACATTCACCATAAGTCTGTAATTACTAGGCAGACACCGGTTCTGTCAACCTAAAGGGTTAAAGACCAGGCTTTTAAATACATCAAATAAATCCGACAAATTCTCACGCAATTAATCCTTCCGGCCGTAAACCTGTAGTTTTGAGAATGCTGTAACGCGCTAGTTTTGAGATCAGAGTGTGTGTTTCTAATGACACGTGAAACGGGAACCCAAAGCAACTTTCTGCCTTTTGCTCATTTATACAGTAGTCCTTGGAGCAGAAATTAACATGAGACTAGACAACAGTAATGGAAACAGCAGTTTATTTTTATTACAACATGAACGTCCACAGCATGTACAAAAACACACACTTTAAGTCACATTTTAAAAATTCACAGTATGAGCACATTAGTCGTTCTCCAAGACCTTGGTTTTGCCATAATTCAAGCTAAAACCTTGAGACATTTATATGGGACAAACATAACAACAGAGAATAACAACAGTGCAAATATAGCTAAAGATGTCAAATCTACACGTGCATAATAAAGCACGCCCATAGTGCGTAGAGACCAAGATAACATCTTTAAATCACACATTAACCCGCTGTTTGAGATATTTTCCCGTCTCCATTTTAGCCACTGTTGCCTGATCAACAGTATAGACCATGGTGGGAATTCATACACACTTTGTCCTTTAAAAGGAACATGATAAGCAATGGAGACATTTTTTAACTAGACTAAAATATTTTTAAAGACGTGTTTTAAGATTTGTCTCTGACTTGGAAAGCATGGTTGTTAGTGTCAGTAACAAAGTAAACTGATGTTTTTTTTTTTTTTGCTTGAAATAGCAAGGAGAATCGGAATGTCCCCAAACGAAATGGTTCAGATTTCACTGATAAGCACGTGTAAAAAGCCGCAATAATAGACCTGTAATTTGACCCGTCAGTCAAATCAACAGCAAATAGAAGCCAATTTGTTGGTTCAGGCTTAATAATTAAAATCATGGTCAAAAACCTTGTGCCTTGTTTTATTCTTTAAAACTGGATTAATTAAATCAACAGTTGACATGAAGTAGTGTTTTAATGAAAAGCGGAATATGCACAATGTATTATGTTAAATTATTACAAATAAACTAATATATATAAAGATCTATAGGAAGGTCTATAGATCCCATTCACCATTCATTCATTTATTCAATTCCCATCCACTATGAGGCTATTCCTTTATTCAATTCCCATCCACTATGAGGCCATTTCTTTATGCAATTCCCATTCACTATGAGGCTATTTCTTTATTTAATTCCCATGCCTTTATTATGGTTTTAGCACATCTGACACGCTAGCACAGAAGTACATTAAACGGTTCTGGGCAGTAAGTAAATCTTGTTTTACCAATCATTTCACTCGACTGGCATCAAAATAACATTCAAGTAATTTCCTACATTCAAGACTAGCTGAGTCCCCATCATCTATAAACACCTTCCATAATCAAATCAAATTTGTATTTCTCTTTTAAAGCCAGAGAACTGCTGTGACTGTTGAGTCAAAATTATAAATAAACAAGAAACTGATTCTGTGTGTGCAACAGGCCACCAGATTCCACTGAAGTGTAGGGTTTCCAACACTCAGTCACCCCTGACAAAAGCACCAGAGAAGTTCCAATCACCATCAACCCAAGACCCTGTGCCAACTTTAGTAAAGCATATCGGCACGGAAGGAGGCTAGTTAATAACGCAGCGATACTAACACAAGCCACAATACACTTTTGCATTAATGCAGAGTATTGAGTGGTTGACCTGACCTGACCTGACTTTTCTCAATTAGGGATGTAGCTAGCTTATGATTGTAGCAGCAAATTAATATCGTCAAAGCTTCACCCATTTCTACAGATAAGCATGTACTGACGCAACTCGGAACAGTGTGCAACAGCATTTTCCATTCGGAGATTTCGGAAACTCCGTAACCAAACCATCCCTTACGCTCGTGACCACTTCTTTTGTTTTTGACTAATGGCACACTTCCATGGTAAATCACTGGGAGGGAATTTTTTTACCCTTTACCATGAAAAGACAGCGCAGAACAGGGCACTGACTGAGAAGCAGACCAGAAAGAGGTTTCTTATTTTGTTCCGTCTGGGTCTAAATAAAAATTGAAAAATAAAATGTTGTAATATTTAAATACATTAAATATACATATAGTACTGTGCAAAAGTCTTAGGCACATGTAAAATAAAATTCTGTAAAGTGAAGACGCTTTCAAAAATAATGAAATTCTAAATATAAAATAAATACTAAAAAGGACAGTTTTGCCTTTAAGACTGCCTCAGTTCTCTTAGGTACACTGTGGTGCCGTTTTAATAGACAATTGGCAGGTAGATTGTTCTGAGAACATCTTGGAGAACTTGACACAGTACTTCTACAGACTTTGGCTGTCTGCCTTGCTTCTGTCTGTCCAGGTAATCACAGACAGCCTCGATGGTGTTGAGACCAGGGCTCTGTGGAGACCATACCATCTGTGGCAGAATTCCTTGTTCTTCGTTCAGAAAATGAATGTTTGGACATCAAAAAAAAAAAAAAAAAAATTCTACTGACATACGAATGCAGAAGACAAAAAATAAACTTGAAAGACTATATTTGTGTAAAAAAGCTAGGGTCCCTAAGACTTTTGCACAGAACTATATACATGTATAAATTTGACCCCAAAATGTTTTTACATATTTATAATAATTATATGTTTATGTAAAGTCTATAAATAAACAGAATGCTGAAAGTGCTTTTGTTTGAAATTCTGAAAGAAAATAAACTGGGTTCAATTTCATCTTCATAGAAAGGACACGCCTGGTCTGAGGAAGGTTTAGGGTTTCAACGTTCCTCCTGAGTTGGTCTACAACAATGACAAGGAACAACCGATAATGGGATCATTTTCCAATCAACAGAATTTTACACACACACACACACACACACACACACCACACACACCACACACACCACACACACCACACACACCACACACACCACACACACACACACACACACACACACACACACACACACACACACACACACACACACACACGGCCAAAAGTATGTGGACATCCCTACTTCTGCCCTGTTAGAACTGTTGTTGCGTGTAGTGCGTATAAATAATGTCCTCAACACTCAGTGTTGTGTTGCAACACTCACTACAGAGTTCCTATGTGTGATTTGGGCAGTTACATCAGAGCAAAGTCGGTCGGGGGCTTCGTGAAAAAGTGTTTCCTTGGCTAAGCAGTCGCACACAGTCCCAAGATCACCATGAGCAAAGCTAAACGTCGGCTGCAGTGGTTGTGAAGCTCACCGCCATTAAACTGAGTGGAAATGCGTTCCCTGAAGTGATTAATCATGCTTCACAGTCCATGTTATTTGGTAATGTGCAGTCCAACAGAGGAATCAGAGTTTGGAAGATGCCTGGAAAACGTTACCTGCCCGAATGCATACTGCTAACTGTAAAGTTGGAGTAATAATGGTCTGGGGCTGTTTTCCATGGTTCAGTTTAGGCCCCTTAGTTCCAGTGAAGTCTTATATCTTACAATATCTTACAATATCTTACAATATCTTACAATATCTTACAATATCTTACAATATCTTACAATATCTTACAATATCTTAACACTACAGCATACAATGACATTCTAGACCATTATGTACTTCCATATCAATGCCCATCGTTTTGGAATGAGATGTTTCATGAACAGGTGTCGACGTGTACACACTTTTGGCAATGCAGTGTATATAGTTAAATAATTCAGGTGAAGACATATTAGCTATTATTGGCTATTATATTAGCTAACATTAGCTATTAATTCTTTGACATTCACCTGTTAGATTTTTTCTTCCACCCATCCTTACACTTCACAAATGTAACTTCCGGCGCCAAACCGTGTTCTTGAGGACCTTTTACACAGAAAACCGTCCTAGGATGATTTGAGGAATTCAAACATTAGTCATGTTGAATATTTTTGCTCTTCAAAAAATGAATGGAATAATTTCTAGTTTATATTGTTATGGTTTTCATCAGGTAACGCTGTAAAGCCGGCAGACAGGGCGCTACTTACTTCTTCTGTGTCTCCCCAGCTTTGACGCGAATCTTGCCGACTTCCAGGCCTGTACTGGAGGCGCTGTCCCCTGACCACCAGGAGGACACCGTCCTCAGCATGGAGGACCAGCTGGTAGCCTCTTCCCATCTGAACTTAACCATCAGCAGATCTCCGATGTCTTTCTCTGTCACCAGCAAGAAGGAGTGGGTCTTGTTGGCTACAATCTTGGCCTTTCTGCCAGTGTGAGGATAAAAAAAAAGGTTGGCATTCATCACCATCTTTCACGTAGTCATTCGGTCATGACTGCAGCCACTTAGAAGATACCAACAGGTACAGACACTGCGTCAGAGTAATGTTGAGTAATGTTTTTTACCTTCTAAGCTGCTGCAGTCTATGGGATAAGTCATTTAAAAGTATATAAAGGGATCAGATTGTAATCAGAGGGCAGATATTAATGTTATGGATTTTGTCAGAAATGCTGTTTCTG
This sequence comes from Hiodon alosoides, assembly GCA_025775065.1. Lineage (NCBI taxonomy): Eukaryota > Metazoa > Chordata > Actinopteri > Hiodontiformes > Hiodontidae > Hiodon > Hiodon alosoides. Next base: position 17,829 of record JAOYSI010060545.1, read on the forward strand.
ACATACTGTAACCAATATCATCCATAAGTACCCACGTGTTCAGGTGGAGGTTCTCAGCATCTCCATTAGCACCATAGAGGGAAACGGTAACCGAGGGCTCCATCTCTGATTGGTTCACCTTGCAAGAGAAGTGGATTTTCAGCTGGTAGTGGTAGACTGTTTGATTAAATAGCATGAGATCAGGTCATTTGCTCGTCATCACATCTGTTAACCCCAATACAAACTCCAACACCAATATGACATGGCTTTCCCTATTACGTGGGAAAAAAAAGGCAATTATGTAATGACCTACGTCTAAAAGGCATGGAGGATCGTGTTTTGGTGTACATCTTCACACTTCGGGCCTGGCGGGCCTTGTGGACTCCATATCCCAGCTTGTTACAGCGGTCACTCCTGCAGCTGAGACAGACGCCGCGGTCGAACATGTCACTGTTGCCGCACCTGTACGCCTGGCCGGCCTCCCGCTGGTTCAGCAGGGAGTCGATAAACAGGTGGATAGACCTTTCGTGCTCACACCTGATTGCATCGCTCATGGCCTGGGGCCAGTCTGCAATAAAGAGACACACAAGAACAAGAAAGCACGGATTCCACACAATTCCAGGGAACAGAGATGGACCCCATCATCCCCAACCTTCCTCAGCCCGTCCTGTATAAGTTCACATAACGCTCCGTTACTTTGTACTTTGACTGGCTGCTAAATTGTTAAATTTCATAAAAGGGAACACATTTCATCTTCAACGGTATACTCTGTAGTATTCAAAGCTATCTGGAGGAAAGTCATTTTAGGTGTTTATTCAAAAACGATCATTACGGGATACTTTTACAGTGAGTAAATCTTTACGGAGGAGATTTTGGAAAAATTACTGACTGCTTTCAAAGGGCTTGAATAACATGAATACTTGAATCCGTGCCATGGCAGTTTAGGAGTCTGATGGGTGATTAAGCACGGAGTGTAAGTAATACTAGAATGTGAACAGTTTCAAAGGCTTACTTATAAATAACACTCACACACACTGCCTTTCTTTCACCGTCTCACACTTCACACCTCTGCTCCACACAAACATTTCTGTCTGCAAGAATCTCCACGTGTATCTCATCTTTCCTATAACTAATGCAGCCTCGAAAAGCCTAAAAGTGGAAGTTTGTTGGATTTTGGTGAAAAAATTAAAAAATGCATTTATACATTGATGAATTCACTTTTCACTTTTTCTACCCAAGCATTATCTCTGTCTCTCGGAGTTAAAAGCATTCGGTGCTCACCAAATATCCCGAAATTGGCAATCTTCTGGAGAGCCCCACGGAGGTTGCAGCCCGGCTGGAAGCCGCCTCCGTTGGGGTAGATGTCCACATGGCCCACAGGTTGCATAATGCTGATGCTCAGCCCCAGCGAACCGCGGCTGAAGGTGTGGAGCGCGTCAACAAAATGAGCATCGTCGGGGGAGAGGCGGCGATGGGCTTGCACACCCTCGAAATCCGGTCCAGCTGGGTCTAGTCCTGCAAGCCACAAGTCCCACGGCAGAGCAGTTTTGAAGCCACCGTCGTTTAAAAAAGGTTTAACATTTCAATCATATCAATCAGCGTGGGTGGGCATACCCTGGGTGCGCCGGTTTTCTTTTATTCACCATTTAATTCTTCTGTTCAGGTCAATATTTGACAGCAAATAATGTCACCTTGTGTTTAAGGTGTGAACATGTCATTTGAAAAGTAACTCTGCAGCCTGCAGGACCTGTCTTGGTAACCAGACCTTCTCTAAAGTGGAATCTTCATAAAAGATTTTGAATCTCTTTTGGGCAGCAACATGTTGGTGTCACTTTAGGGGCTTTTGGATAAAGGTAGCACCTAGAAGACTGAAGAGGATGGAGATTAAGCTGTATTGTTTAAAAATCATGTCTGGCAACTTCCGCAATAATAGAATGACATTGTTGTGTGAAGTATAACATAACCTTGCTCAGTAGTTTTGGCACATTACAGTAGATCTTTGTTCAGCAGGTTGGAATACACCAGATAACCTACGCAGTTGCAAGGCCGGGTTTGGGAGAAACGTCCTTCAAATGGACGCAATGGAGTAACACTCACCAGTTATTCTCCCAACTTTATTCAAGGCATGACTTCCAGCAAACCCAGCTACATGCGCACCGAGACTGTGGCCAATGAGGTGAAGATTCTCAAGCGGGAAATGTGCCGTCTCCTTTCACAAAAGGATTTTGGAAAAAAAAGATATCACCACTGCTGCTAAAGTTCATTGCAATAAAAACTCATTGTCTATCATAAGCCAAAATGCAATTTCAACAGGTATTCACGACGTGGTATTGCCGAACCAACCTCTATCCAATCAATGAAACGAGCGATCTCTTGTCCCACGCGCTGGGTTTTCTGAGCGGCTATGACGTAATGGTTCTGAGCCGCGCTGAGCCAATCGACTACTATTACATTGGCATCACGCTCCCTCTCATACAGCGCGGCCACCAGCTTGGTTACCCAGCTCTCGAACATCCCGCTCACCTGCAGCGAGAGATACGGGGTTTTATATCCAGTCATCTGCATAACTGCAACACATTATTTTGTCCGCAAATCGACGAGACGTTGCCTTCATCCGTCTCAAAAGTATTGTCAATGCTAGCTACTGCAATAGAAATCTTTCTCTTTTTTTTCTGTTGCGAAGTAGCTGTTGCTTACCGTCCAACCATGAATCACTAAAAAAGTTTTCGACGTGATGTTAAAGTTACAGTTGTTCAGGGTCTTCGTATTTCCTGGAGCAATATAACACACATCCGCATCAGGATCTGCAGGTTTCCGTAGAGAGAACTTGGCGTAGTGACTATCGCTGCCCCCCTTGTTAAAGTCCATCAGAGGCTCCAGAAATTCGTCTGGCAAGAAAATGAAAAGTGGAATGTGAACAGTTAGATTCTTTCAACTTTACAATAAATTATAACGATTATTTGTATTGTATTTATTTTTTTAAAAAGTGATTTTAACTGGAATGTTTACGGTTATCACCTGCTTTGTACAAAATATATAATTAATGGATCGACTCCTTGCGCCCCCCAGAAATTATGTTACATATATCCAGAGACAATGGGGTAAATTTATATATGTCTGTCCGGTAACTTAATGACGTTGGTTTTCCCTTCGCTCAGCCTCGATGCTGCTCGTAAGCGCATCATATAGGATCTATCCCAGACTGCTTAGTTTCTCAATGGAACTCACACGCGACGCCCCACAGGTTTAACACCAACCGCGGGCTGGGTTAGCGCCGTCCATAAACGCTCCTGGAACGGCAGTATATTTTAATGTAAATATAATACGCAGAGTCTTAATTACGCTACCCGTAGACCTCGTATAACAGATTCAACATATTTAATGAAAATATGGAACCTTTAGGATCGGGTTTCTACCTTAATATGCAATATAAATATTATACGGGTCACAAATTTTTCGCTAAACGCGAAAATAATTAAAATACGTATAAAGTGACGTAAAACGATGAATATGAACAGTATAATTCGGAAGAGATTCCGTATTTACAGCGCTTACCAAAGAACAGCGTTTCCGAGAGTTCCAGCAGTGGAGTCACAAACGGTTTGACAGAACTGATCGCAAACAGAAAAAAGTAATGATACCCTCCTATTTCCATGTCTTTGTTATTTTCAGTATGAAGTATTTAAAATGGTGCAGAGAAAATTCTGAAATAAGCAAATATATTCCACAGTTAATTATTCGTTCTTTTACATTACAATACTGGCATCTGACATGTACCTAATCGTTCACCTCTTAAATAGCGTATCTATCCTACTATCAAATATCCCATTGGTTAACATCTCCGGGCGGAGATTTTTAACGAAGTTGCGAAGTCTAGTGTGCGGGAAGGTAATTTGTCATAATTGTGAAACATTAGAAAACAAACCGCTGCTGAACAGATTACGTTTTTAAAGTTCGTCCAGTAAGACGAGATAAGATACACGGATAAGCTATGTTGGAGCTTCGATATAACCTGGCATAACATTTTTGTATTCAAACAAAATGTTAAATTCGAATGGAAAAAAACAAAACATGTAAGACATAAGAACGCTCATGTTGGTTTGTTACCATACTAGATAGATCCACTGTACTGCGATGCCTCCTACTGTCGATCATATAAGTTAGAATCGTACAAGTTTTGTTTTATTAAAAATCATTAGATTGACTAGTTCCATCGCCATTATCTGAATTTTAAAACTGACAACAAACAATCCTCGGCTATAAATGACATGAAAGCAAAGCTAATGTTTTTCAACCAATATATATATTATGCATGCAGCATTTGCTAAGCTTATAATTGAGAAACTTCTTCATCAAATAGCATAGTAACTGTTTATGGTGACGTTTTCTTATTGGTGCCCTGCAGTAAAGTTGTAGAATACTTATTCAGGCTTTTATCATCGTGTCTTGTTATAAAAACGTTGATTTGTCACGGATTCTGAAGACTTCATACACTTGGTTTTCAATACTGATGCATTACTACAAAGACACAGAGTTTAGCTCAGTTAGTAAATCGTGATCTCAAGGAATTGTTCTATTTTTAGTTTCAGCCTGTTTCTGTGGAAAAACATGCTCATTTTTTAAAAGTTTAGCCTTGATGTCAAATTCTTGTTTTTTATTTATTTATTTAAATCTTTAGTATTATCGTTACCACACCATAAGTGTTGGGTCGGCTGAGAATTCATGGCCATCGCGTGTTTTTAAGTGCATCGGCTCCGCGTGACCTTGGTGCAGGCGGGAGATTTTAGAGCAGCGCCTCTGTCCCACCTTGGTCCCCTTTGCTCCGGTCACGTGTTTCTGCAGACGACTGAGCCGTCATGGGGCAACGGCTCTTCGGCGAGCTGCCGACGGAAAGGGCACAAACGTCATGCCCAGTGCGGTCTGCGCCACTAAATCTCTCTGAGAAGAGCAAACAGATGTCTCACATTTTTTCCAGAGCCTTTTGATACGTCGTGGCCTGAGCAATTATGTGGCCTTCTGATGTTAGGTTGGATTTATAGTCGGAGATTGGAATTTGCCACTGGACTTGAGATTTATTGCCGAAAGGCAGCTGGCCTTCTGCAATTCAGATATTAGCAAAGATGAAATGACTGCACAGAAAAGACAAAAGTGAATTCATCGTGTTGTTCACCAGGCCATTCCAAGTCACAGTTATTTGTAGCAAACAGCTCACCTCCTAACTGTTCAGAAAGATATTTAAGCGTTCAAGCAGAAATCGTCAGTCATGCCTCACCTTATCCATTGTGAAGTTCATTACTTACAAAGATATGCAAAACCAGCCAGGAGATAGTAGCGCTCGATGCTATCCATTAAATACACGAAAGAGAATAAAGCTCTGAAGCACGGCGGTTTCCGTTATCTAAGAAGCGTGAGCTGTGCGTGGATGGGTAAGAGCGCTGTCACATGTTGGGGGGTCACATGCTCACCTTCAGGAATGTGTTTTGGCAGATGTTTCCTGTCTGGCAGCTGACTGTTGTCCGGCTCCTGGGACTGCTTCAGAACGGTGGCCATGAGTTAATCAACACTGGAGCTTTGGAGGGCCGGGAGAGTGGGCTTAAGTGAGTGTTAAATAAAGCTTCTGCAGTGGGTGCTATTTGTGCTGAACAATACGTGACAATGTAAAAAAAATAATAATCTAATAGTAGACTCACAGCTGGTTTACAACAAATAACAAAATGGTGGGGAAACAACAAAAACATTGAACAGACGGATTAGCCTGCAAAGTAATTATGTCCTCAGACTTTAAGTTTACTGGCTTGGTTTAAGTTTCTAAAAATACATACACGGTGTCCTGTTCATCCATGGAATAGAACTGTTTTGCCCAGAAGCTGTACACGTTTTGCACGGTCAGCTCTTAAAGAGTTAATGGAATGGAAGCAGTATGGTACTGTTCACTCACCCTGCTCTGCTGTTTGTTAATGAGTAGTGACAGTAAAGGACACCAAAGTGCCCTTGTTGATATTTGCAGAAATCTGCAGTTCATGTAGTCAAGCCCCAACCCTTGAGAAAGGCAATGTGTAGTGCATGCAACTGCATAGTGCGAGGAATTGTGCACTGCACAGAAGTACATGGTGCACAGAACTGCGTAATGCCGGAACTGCGTAGTGCGAGGAATTGTG
>JAOYSI010060556.1:0-23958 GCA_025775065.1 Hiodon alosoides
CCCCCCCCCCCCCCCCCCCCCCCCCCCCCCCCCCCCCCCCCCCCCCCCCCCCCCCCCCCCCCCCCCCCCGGGGGGCGCCCCCCCCCGTGGAGCGAAATCCCCTTCTCAGCTTTCCCACTTCTGACACTCAGGTGTGACCGTGGCCTTGTTTTTGAGCTTGGTTCACAAGTGTTAACGAGATCTGAAGGAAAAACACTCGTGTCAGCTTTACCAAGCCTCACCTTACCGGGTCATCCTAGCAGGGCAGAAGATACACAGGTGTATAACAATGGCCAACATTGGGTTTTGATATATTTTTCTTAACAATCTCTGTGAACTACGGCAATATGATAACATTTATAATAATACCAACATACGCATGCAAATCATGAACTGAACATGTGGCTCTATTATAAACTACAGCTTTGCAGTGTCCCCTCCTTCTTCCCAGTCAGAATTAATCCTGGAGGGTATCCTGCGATTTCGAGCCCTCCTTAACTACATCAATTGATTGATACTCTGCGAAGGGGCAGAATAAGCAGTGACCACTGACTGGACATATTCACACAAAAGAGGACTAAGGCTAACCCTTCCGGTGATCTGTTTCTCGCACAAGGGCAGAAAGGGTTTTTCACCGAGTAGCGCCACCCAAATGTGTGAGATAAGTAAATCCCAGAACCGGCTGACTGACCCTCCCTTCCCTGGTGTTCATATTTCAGCCGTGGCAGGCAAATAAACAAGATTTTACATCAAAATAATGGGACAAACTGCTAGGGCGGTGACTCTGTCATCGAAGAACCAGACACAATGCCTTAGCAGTTCGTTCCATTATTTTGATATCAAGTCTTGTTTACGCGCCTGTAGTGGCTTTAAGAAAAGCCTAAAAAAAGGACAGTAATTAAATTGCTTTCTGTGTTATTTAGAAAGGCCGATAAATATGCTGTGGGTATATAAAAAAAACCCCACTGAGGTGTGTAACAGTTTTGCAACACCTGAGCATGGAATTGCTTGCAGATGGTTGAGCTCAATGCACAATGATTAGTTCTCGCCTCCAAGCTGATGCGGTTCATTAAAACTGATGCATAAATTTGAAATCATCCCAATCTATTTCTCCGGCCTAGGTTTCAAGGTTAGTATCAAAGAGTTTTTAAAATTTTTTAAACGAAGACAAGGACTTATATTTATCTTTTCAAAAGATGCCTCTTTTTCTTTAAATAATCTGAAAAAAGTCTATGCCTTCGCAGATGGACCAGACAAGATTTTTAATAAACACACAAAACCAGAATGATGGATTTAATATAATGGGCCTGGGAGGCAAGACTAACCTGTGACAAAGGTGGAAATATCTGTTTGCTCTCTTGTTTGATGTGGAATCCCACTTTATTTTTGATGTCTGGCTCAGCTGTGGCATGTGTTGAAGAGAAATGTCAAGGAGGGCTTTCCTGGCGAACTGCTCGGAGATGGGCAAGCTTGATGTATTATAGTTATCGGCAAACTCCCCCCACCCCCCTCCGGAAGACTCCTCCGCTCGAAGCCATGTGGCGTTTGATGCTTACTGACCTCCTTTCCACCTTCTCGGGAGATAACAGCTGTAAATCAACATTTCGAATGAGGCCTGAAGAATTTACTTCTGAAGATAGCAGCCTCCGACTCCAGGAATTTTCCAGTTATTTTGACTCAGCCAAACACGCCTTTCCAAATAATAAATGACTTACAACACATGCCTCTAATATACTTTTTTATAACCATATGATTTATTTGGATCTTCAATCATCTGTGTTATTTGCTATTTCAATTTTTTGAAGTATAGGGGTGGGGGGGGATACTGTTGGCCATTGATGGATAGATGGATTTGTACATGATTATGGCAAAGACAAAAAGGAGGCAAGCGGATGAATTAATATACTCTGCACTGTTTATTTTTTTGTGTTTTTGTGTTTTATGGTTAATTTGGCCTGGGTTTTGTTGTTCGTACATTAAAAAGTTCAGAATATGATTATACGAACAATATTTGTCACTGGATCACTTTTTATTGTTGATAGTTAAATCTTTGCTTTGTTTATTTCTGTTTATTTTCACACAGCTATACATTAATGTGGAGAAATTATTTCAAGTGTATTTTCAAGTTTGAACTTTGAACGCAGTTCAGGGATTGTCCGACGATTACCAACCGTGACATATTAGGGGAGGGTTCCCTTTTATTGTCAATAGACTTAGAAAGTTTTTATAAACGACCTTGGAGAGAGTAAGAGGCAACACTGTAGAAATTTTTTTAAATTATACATATATATATAGACACACACACACACACACACACACACACACACACACACACACACACACACACAAACGGCTGACAGATTAAAGGAGAAACCTACAGTGAGGGGTTCTGAAGGTCCTGTTATGCTGTGGGGGTCCTGTTATTTTCCTGGCATGGTTACTGCAAATAATTACAAAGTTATTCTGAGTGGTCACCTTTATCCCATGGTGAAACATTTCCATCCTGATGGGAGTGGTCTCTTTCAAGAATAAGTTAATGTTGTTTAAAAACAACAAAACAGGTGTTAGCAATGTTTCTTCAACGTTTCTTGCATTTGGAGACAATGTGCAATACAAACTGTACATTCACCATCAGACTGAGTTATGTGTAAATACACAATATGAGCTTTTGATTATTTTGATTTGATTATCATAACTGTTTGAAAATAGCACGCATTAGCTCTTTGGCATCACATCACATTCCCAGTACTCAATGCATTTGTTAAATATTTCAAATAAAAACATTATTTAAGGAAATTACATATATATTATAAACGAATTAGTGACACCAACATTACAACTAGGAGCAGATGTCAACAGTAACGGACAAGTAGGTCCCAGGACCCCTTCCTCCTCCAGCAAGATCTTCAAATTTTTAAACCCCCTACAAACATGTGGACACACCTTTGTATTTTTCAGTTTTTAGTTGGAAAAATGTCCTTACAACAATACCTTTCACGTTCCGATCTGAATGAAATAACAGTGACCTAACCTCAAGCCTGATACGTCTGATAAACTGATTAAACTATACAATAACTGCAAAACAATCGGATTAGAAATGTTATAAATGTCATTCTTTCCTTTATCCTGGGAAGTTTCTAAAGATCATTTTTCCCACCAGAGCAGTTACAGGGGGGGCGGGGCTACGTGGATTGGAAGGCTCAAACTCACTTCCGGAGGCGTGTGTCCGCAGACCTGGACCACCGTACTTCTTGTACTTGGTCATTCCTGGCATGTCCGAATTTGGGAAAACGGGAAACGCTCTTCTACAACCGGGGGCCCCCTTCGTTGCCCGGGTGACCGCAGAGAGTCGTCAACATGAGAGACCTTTACGCTATCTGTGAGCACGGTGCTCCGGAACATTTCATTGATCAGTGGTTAGAGGTCAATACAAAGCTCTGAGTGTTCGCGTTAATAAATTACAGCATGGGGACCAATGGCATGGAAAATCAAATCAAGTCTGATATTAAACTTGATGCGTGAAAACATTTTTAGTTAAATATAGTTTAGTAGAAAAATGAAAGGAACGTGCCAAGGTGGACTTTCCTTTAATCTGGCACTGAGAAGATTTAAATGCATTTCTCACTTTACAAACAAAACAGAATGATTGTAGGTATAGGGCTATCCAAAATCTTTTTTTTTTAACCACATATTACCAAAAAATTAAATTACTAAATTATTAAAATTTTTCCCTCTCTTAGCAGATAGCTTTCAATTAAATAGGAATTTAGCAGTTCATCCGATTTCACAAAGAATTAACAGCTTCTAAAGTTATTCAGAACATTTAAGAATATTCGGGGTGTGATATTAAACGGGGGTCTAATCATCCGGAGATTCAGTTATAATTCACAACACATATTTTACGTAACATTTTAGTAAAACTCGTGTAAGCGTTTCTGTTTATTATTGAAAATGTTTAAGAGCGGTCTTGTACGTTGTAAACAATGCCTTTGAGAGCCGGCCTCTCCGAGTGGACACCGACCCAAGCCAATTCAATACCACGGGTGTGACTGACTCTTTCACCCACTCAAGTATTCCAGTCACACTGAAACTTCCATTTTCTGAACCTTTTTTCTATCACAGGGGATTTTTGATATTACAGTTGGCAGTGTCCTCTGCTGTTTCCTAATTGGCCTTACAAAGGGAAAAACGCAGCGTAGTTGCTCTGTGTCAATCCTTGGACATTGCTAGTTGTGCATTATGACACAAAATTTTTAATCATTCCCCATATGCTGCATTAGAGCATCCAGGTTTGTGTTGCCCAGGTAACCGTTTCAGGTAAGAGCAAGGGCCGAGCACCTTTGTTGCAAATCAATACTGCAGAGCGTTTCCAACTCAGGGTTGGGCCCAGTCGTTTTTTGTTTCACTGTTAAAATTCAGTCACAGGCAATTAATGAAATGGACACCAGGCGTACAAGGAGTGGTGTGAGAAGGTAAGTGAAAGAGAAAGCGAGAGAAATAGGAAACGAGAGACCCGACCCACGAGAGCCGGCGAAACAGGCGGGGCGCTGTTTGTGAGACGTGGCGTTTCCAGCCTTTCAAAGAAATCAAAGTGTCTGTGAACAATTCTGTCACGCCCACTTCAAGGCTCATCTGCATCACCTGAATAAATCTATCAGCAGGCTAAGTTTCCTTGAATTACTTTGTATCCACAGGGAGGTCATTGCAAGTGGCACGTCAGCTGAATGCGGACATGAAAGAGTGAGCCTCCCCCACCTACACCCCTGTAGCCTTATGAAGGTTCATCGATGTTCGTAGAACTTTGCGTAGTTTGTCCTTTTCCGTGGGACCCACACAATGTGCAACAGTCTCCCCCCCTAATAAAAGGAATTCAAACAGTATCATACACTGGAAATCTTCCCTTGATTCCGGAATGTGCCTGAAGACCTTTCATTCCGAAAAAGGAATCCCCCCCCCCTCCTTATCTCCAGGCCCACTGCTGTACTTCTGGTATATTGATCAAGAGAAACGGAGAACCAATTTAATCACAGCCCAGTGCCTTCTCCCAATGAGAAAAGAAAAACAGTACACATACTGCACATTTTAATATCTTTTATCAGAGCCGTTTTCTATTGGGTTTTTTTTTTTTTTTTTTTTTTTGCAATTTAAAGCTTATAGGAGAATTGAGCAACCAAAAATAAACTATTAAAATTGAAATCCCCAGAAATATCCAATGGAAACGAACAGATACAATGCAGAAGCTGAAATATTTCCAGGTCACATGAACACATCCACCGATGTTTTACCTCCTCAAATTCCCAAATAAATCTGGAGAAACCTTTACAGGTGTAACTTACAAGCTGGTCGTCTTTCATTTAGAGAAGGGTGTGTGAGCATAACAATTGGTTTAATGGCAAAGCTTGTGAAAAGAAGCAGTATTTTTTTCTTCATCAACACCGACAACGACGACATTAACTGGATCCAACACGCAGAGTGAGTCGGACGACAGATGATCGGGGTTTACCAGGACCATCGTCAGTATAAAACGGCCTGGTCTTGCATATTTCATAATAAATTACTCTGCAGAGATCAAGTCAGCCGGTCAGAGTCCAAGCAACTAGACAAGTTCTCAGTCAGTTTTTTCTTTTTTCTTTAAAAAAACAAACAAAAAAAAAACCTTCTTTCATTCATGCTTCTGATATTTTGATCAAATACCCACATGTGAATTACTAAAGCCTCTCTATGTCTCTGTACTTCTTCCGCAGAATGGACACCTGGTCCTTGAAGAGGACAGGGTCTAGTCTCATCTGGGAGTGAAGAAGGGGCATGAACCCAAACCACCCACTGAAGGAGTTCATACAGGTCTGCCGCTGGGCGAAATGGTCTGGGTCGGCCCAACGTGATGTCTTGGATCCCTGTGTAGAGAAAGCACAGAGAGGAAAGGTGAGGTTTCGGTGCACATGGCAGATCCGTCCATTGTCTGATAAAAGCTGTGTTTTGAATGGGAAAGTTTTTACAAAAAGGTTGTCACAAAGCACTGTGTCAAAAATGATAAAAGGGAATCAAAATGAAATTTAAAAAATGAAAAAAAAGAGCTAAAATCTCACAGTTGGATGATGATCCCCTTAAAAAAAAAAATTCAATTGCCTCTGGTATAGTAACAAACTCTGTATCAAATACTGTAAATATAGTTAAATACAAATTTTACTGCATTTCAATTTCAATTTAAGTTCACTTATGTGCCTGAACAACAGTGCAGCACATAACTAGAGATTGGTGACCACGGGTCTCTGACCCCAGATCAGCGTAGAGGCAGACACACGGGCGGGTATAGATTGAACATTACTCGGGATGGAGAGAGTGATGTCTCCCATTGAGTCAACGGCATTTAAAGAGAGTAGTGTCTATGTTTATTTCAATAGGCCTTTATGTCAATCATTGTGTTCTGTAGAAGTTCCTGAAAACCATGAAGAAAGAACTGTTGAATGCCTGACCTTGGGTTTTACATCTCTTTTCTTTTTAATCTACAATCAAAGCATCAAACGTCAAACGGAGTCTATGGCGCACTGTGGCGGCCGGGATGGGAGGAAGGCTTAAGGACTCTAGGTGGTGTGAAATGGAAGTCTCGCCATGTGCAAATCGCTTCCGCAATTAAGACATTAATCAACAGGCCCGCCACTGTCAAATCATCTGTGCGCCAGGGGCCAGGCCGTTTATCAATCCAGACACAGAGAAGCGGACCGAGCCGTATGCCGGGCAGGAACCTTCCCTGGAGCTCATCCTTCTAACCAGGGCATCCTTCCGTCTCAGCATCTTTCTGCCTTATCCCCCCTCAGCATCCCGCCCGCCTCCCAATGGAAGACCAAACATCAACCTGCCTTGTCATACCACCAGTATCTTATAGATGCCAGGACAGCAGTTTAATGGTCTAATGGTTGCCTTGGTCAACGCCTTTAACCTGAATTCAATCAGTAGATATCACGCTTTATCACCCGAAAGAGAACGAAGGGACGATGGTTCAGATCAAAAGGGTACAAATCAAAAGGGTTGCCCCCTAAAGAGATCAGCAATGGGCGGACCTGTTGCATCATGGTCTCCTTATACTGCTTCTTCTGGGTGACCTTAATGGGTGGCAGCCTGGTGACGGCAGACACCAGGAAGTTCATCAGAATGTCCTCACAGTTGGCCATCTTGTCCACCATGTTCAGCAGGCTCGCTGGCAAGTAGTGAGTGTACAGGTAGTGGTAATACCTAGAGAGGAAGAGAGAAGGGCCAAAGTTAACGCATCACACACATATATCCTGTTGTTTTCCTAGGGGGTGGGCGACTTGCCCACTTGTTTATTCCAGACCTGCAACCAGCGGGGGAATTAAACTTGTTTAGATGCCTTTGATATTCCAGTACTTTTGTGATACAGTGCCCCTTTGTTCTCTCACAGCCTATGCACAAGGAAGGAATGTGGGCAGCTGTTCATTATGCAGCTTACCGCAGGAAAAGAAAGTTTTGCACAGTAACATTCCATCCAGGTGCCCCTAGCGTGTGACCCTGAGAGACTGATGTGTTCATTTCTGAGAGTAGGCCTCCCCGACACCCCTCTCTCCTGCAGCCTTGACTGTGCAAACGCCTTGTTTCCCGATTGTTTATTAAGCTGTGCCAGGGCGTCCGACACAAGCCCCCGTCTCCTGTCACAGTGAAGAACGAAGCTACGACCGGCTTATCTGCCCGGCTTCTTACACCAAAGCGTCTTGCCTCAGCAGCCTGCCCTGATTCCGGATTGTACATCACTGTCAATCACTGCGGTTGTCAGTGGTGAGAGGTCGCACACCAGAGCAATTTGTCTTAGCCACTTATAGAACCAGAAATAAGAACAAGGATGTTATTTTGAAACCAATAATAAACGTTTTGGTTTATTGGAGTGGGTGCAGCTTTGACCATGCATTAATTTAATTTCATCACGGTGAAAAGTACCCTTCTCATGGTCTGGCACAAGACATGTGTTTAGATCAAAAATGTAATGCTCACACCAGCCTTTTTCTAATTTAATATCATGAATTACAACAAAAATTAATTCATTTGAATCTAATTACTAGTCGTGACCAAGCAGTGATTATCTTATTTTTTAGATTTTTTTTTTTAGATTTAGGAAAATGCTAAAATCTTCACTGTTAATTGTTCAGTATGTAAAACAGATGATCTAATCTGGTTTAACAATTCATAACATAGCAACTTAGCAAGTCAGCAAGCCTAATAACCATGCATATGTCTCAATTTAAATAATTGAAAAAGGAACTTTTTTTTCTCTCTCTCTCTCACCGCTACATTCATTGGCTGGTTGATATGAGGCACACAAGGTGATTTAAAACATCCAGGAATAATACACTTACGGATTCTCCAGGACCCCAGCACACCTAATAAATATCCTCATGTAGCGGAGTGGTAATAAGCAGCACGTGCCAAAGCTCCGCGGAGGCGTTCAAAGATCAAAGGGTAAATGTGTTTAGGGACGCCCCCTTAAAATGGCACGGAAATGTTTAGTCACAAAAACATCAATGAAAATAAATAAATGAAAAAAATTTACACTGGCTTTCATCCGCGTACACCGGTGAAAAAATCTCCTCTGTAAACAGCAGTGGTGCTTCGAACTGACAGTTACAGAGCCAACGTGCTTCTTTATCTTTCTAAAAGGGTGCACAGCATAGGGAAGCCCAGTCCAACAGACAGCCTCAGGCAGGTCCCAGACCTGTCGAGGCACCCTAGTAAGTTTTAACATTAAAATGAAATTAAACGTCAGACTGCCCTGTCAATCTGACGCAGAGCTCTGAAGTTTGGCTTTTCTCAACATCATGTCATGCCATTCAATGAAACAACTCGGAGATGAATGCACATGAATTAATCAGTTATATTCCACACCTGCAAGACCTTAGGATAACCTGGCACTGAAGTAACAGAGGCGTTTTTCTACCACTTACAGCAAATGATGAGAAACGGCAGGTGAAAAATTCTACGTATCGGTAACTGCAAGGAAATAGATTAATTCAAATCACTCGGGGTATTTTCGAATATATTTAGAAAATATTATTTTCGAATATTTCAAACAAGTAAATATAATTCCTCATCACTCGAGGGACACCGCTTTGAGTGCTTCTTTCGACATTGGACTCAAAGACAGGCGACATCCGGAAAAAATAACAGTTTACGTGATTACGAGTCAGGCTTTTGCATGGGGGGGGGGGGTAGATTCTTTAGTGTGATTCTAATAACACAAGCCCCTGGTTTGATGTGTGTGTGAGAGAGAGAGAGAGAGAGAGAGAGAGAGAGAGAGAGAGAGAGAGAGAGAGAGAGAGAGAGAGAGAGAGACACGTTGCATTGCAGGGGAAAAAAGAAAAATACGTTAAGAGGCCTTGATTACTCTCAGGCACTTTTTATAGATTCTCCAACACTCAGGATAATTGGCACGTGTTACTGTTTGGATAGCTTTTCCGCCTGCCTACGGCTTCTACACTCTGTTTTGATAGCGCTCTGCCAACGCCGACCCGCGAGAGAGAGAGAGGCTCGGCACTTGCCTGTGATAGAACGCCGCTCCGGTGAGAACCATGGAGTACTCGTTGGTCCACTTGGAGGTGTATCCCCATCGCGATTTGCTGCTGTCCCAGTAATGGCTCCGCGCCGGGTAACCTACGATCCGATCAGGGAAACTGTGCCAGACGATGAAGGCAAAGTCAACCTGTGGATCAAGCAGAGAGCCACAAGGTTCTGAAACAACTTCAGCAGACGGACGGGGGGAAAGAAAAAGACAAAAAGAGCGTTTCTAAAAGCTCAACTCAGCGTTTTGTCCATCAGCTGGCTAACCTTAATCACGCTTACCCGACACTTAACACCACCCTCAAGCGTGGCCCGCAAGGTACCTACAAGCTGACGGCTGCCTGTCCCGTCTCTGTGATATTAAGATTTTTCGCTTTTAATGCTAGCTTTGCTACTTGTTTTTAAGTCCGCTATGCATCGTGTTCACAAAACTAAACGGAATGTTAGATTGATTTTTTACTTTCAAAGAAACATGAAACTAATTATCACAAAAGGTACTATTTTGGAACATGGACCCTTGTGATGGCGGGAAGAGGTAACCAGAAAATTGGTCAAAGAATCAAAGGCACTCCTTTCTGTTCAATCACAAAGCAGAAACACGCCAGTCATAGCCATTTCCCTGGTAATCTCTCACCAGCCATACGATTTGTTCACTTTAACAATTGATTTGTCTACATCCAAGACGGCTTATAGCCCTAGAAGAGTGAATTAAACCAAAACAACCACAGGGCAAGGCTTCTCCATTCAATGATTCAGTCTCAAGGCAGTCTGTTGCCACAGCCAAACCCTACCGTGGTTACAGAATTTACCAATCGCCCCCACCGTACAGGCTGATCTGACTTTAAGCTTGGCATTGGCAATATCTCTGTAAAAATGCCGAAGAAGGCATTGGACCTTGAAATAATGATGCTTCACGAAACTGTCGGATATTCACTAAAGTTATTCAGGTCAAGTTTGGCACACAGAGTAGCTTCACAGTGGTGCATGTCAATGCAGTCGCTGTTGCCAAATGAGCCCCAATCGTTAAAGACATCATATGTTGGCCTGCGTGTCATCTATTTTTTATAAACGCACATGATTCTTCCTCTGGATTTGTACCAAATTGCAAATTAACATAAAATTCTACATCTCACATAGCCTCCTCCTCTCATAATCGTGTAATTAATGGGGTGAAACAATGCAATTATGAATTCTGTTCAATCACTGTTCCACATAGTTATGGCAATATGAAAAGTCCTATTAAAAGTGCTGCATTACTGGTCTTTTTAGTTCTTTTCAATTAAAATGCTTCCAGTGTTTAAAGGGCAATTACTGGGGTAGATTATTAAGCAGATGGGGGAATTGCAGTGGTTGCTTCTGGTTCTTTCGACAGCGGTCTGTGCTGTCTTTTAAATAACCTCATAAAAGTTTTGTATCGTAACTTCTGTAGTACTGTACAGCTATGAGAGTTAAGTAAATCTTCTTGCTAGGCTAAGGTGGAAACGGACTCAGTGCAATTAATTAAATATTGTACTTCTTAATTATACATTACAGGTTTCTTACACGATAGAGTTCACAATACATAATGGATTTTGTGTTTTACTTATTAAAACCTTTGGGGCTGGTCACATTGGAAAGCTTTTGGAAAAGCTCTGAAGTTCAGAATAAATCTGCAGATGTATCCACCCCAGATTGGCCAACATCAAAAAAAATAAAAATCTTCACTAGCGCCTGGGCTCTATTTTTACGGCCTTAGGTGAAAATTCTAACGCTAATTTTTAATATATGTGCCCTATAGGAGAGAGCAGCACAAGGGCAGTATGGGTAACATGTCATCACCAAAGGGTAGCTCCTAATTTAACGTAGGAAATAAATATGAACCGATGACGGATGACGTATGAGTAACATACTCCATATGAGGCCAGGGGCGGGCTTGTTGTAAACAGACTTCATGCTGTTGGTTACCTTGTCTACCTGAGACGCGGTCTAATTTAGCAGGCAAAACATTTTGAACAACATTTAAATGACACCTTTGCCCAAACTCTCAATTCACTTCTGTTGTGTATGCGATGCATTTGAATTTTTCATGCCAGCGCTCTCAAATTAATGAGCACAACAGCTGTTGTTCTGTCCAGTTGTATACAGATCCGACATTTCCCACATCCTTTTAACTTCAGCACTGTTAAATTATGGGGATCTGTTGCTCACATTAATTACAATGAAAATCTCCCTCTCTGAATGGGTTTATTCCACACACACACACACACACACACACACACACACACACACACACACACACACACACACAGTAATTTAATTTTTATTTAAAATAAAACTGGCCAATATTGTTGTTTAAAGCAGAGAGTATATTTGCATCTTCACTGACCCCTGAGCCAAAACATGGCTCCATAATAACAATTCACTTTGCTGTGGAGGCAGTACAGGATTGATTTAATACATTCAGTGTGCAGGAACCCCCTACTCTCAAAATATAATGAGAGTAATATAAAGTTTCCAAAGAGATCCACAAGTCAACATTTGCAGGACTTCAGCCAAGAAGTTTGCACTTGCTTGATTAATGAAAGAAATGTAATCTTTAATCTGAAAGCAAATCTTCAATGTATCTAATGTCATCAGCACAAATCATTGTAGCATAAAAAAAAAAAAAAAAAATACAAATCTGAAACTTTCTGGATTGACACTTTGATGATCGTCGTACAGAAGCAGAGAACAGTATTCAGGAGAAGTAATCGGTTTCACAAATCTCCTGATTGCCTGAAATCTTGGGCTGTCATTAGACTGTCTTTCCATGCCAGATGGTGAATACATATTTTTTGAATTGGCGCCATGATTAAAAAAATTAGCATTTCACAGGGAGAGTTTTTAAAAAAATTTTTTTTAGTATTTAACTTTGTTCATCATCCGTACGCACCGGGATGGCCACCATTAGAAACAGCGTCAGCCACAAATTATTTAGCAATAGGCATTAACAATTATCATAAACTAATCAAATTATTTCTTTGAAGAGTACCCCAATAACATAATAAATAAACCATACCAAAACCGCATTTTACTAGCAGATGTAATGAAGGTTAAAATTATGATAACTTTCTGGATAAAAAGGGGCCTTTCTTTCAGATACAGAAATGTACATTTTCTCTCACATCAGCACTACGGGGGCATCACGAGTCGTGGATTAACAGAGATGCTGAAACTGATCTAAGAGGCAGGGCTGGCCTTTCAAAGTACAACGTGTATTAGCTCAGACCACATACCCAGTCTCCTCCTGAGACCTGTTACTGTACTCCAGTTCTGACAGATCGCAATGTTTTGTTTTCAGTAACTATACGCCCGCCAAGTTTCTGGATAAAATATCTGTCGGGACTGCGGACCCGAGCTGTTCTTCTGCAGAACTAAACGTTCTGCTTGTACGCCACTTGCTGTTTAGCTGAGTTTTATGGGCAAGCGGAATCAGAACGCGGCGTAGCCACATGGCGGTTCTGCATTGTAACGCAGTCCGTTCAATATAGACTAGAAAAGTATCAACAGTGAGATAAAACTTCCATGCGCCCAGCTCCCCTTAAGAAGCGCGAGGTCATTATGTGAAGGGCCAGAAACAGCCTTTGTTATAATGACCTACTTTAGAAGAAGTGATCCCTCAAGGCCGTCTCTAAAGGCCATTGCATTTAAAAGGAAATGTAAATTGATTTTTTTTTTTTTAAATGTACTAGTTATTGTAATTTTGTTTAATAAAAAGATTGAAGATTTATTTTATTTTAAATTGCTACCATTTTCGCTGCCATTTGTGCCAGCTGTTTCCAACAGCGGCCCAGAAGTACAAAGAACAAAGTAGTATAAAAAACGTTCCTGAAATAAAGAAGAGACAGTGGCAAGAGAAAAAGAATTTGACCGAACCATTTGATTTGATTTGATTTGATTTGATTTGATATGATATGATATTGAATGCACGTTATCGAATTAGGTCGATATTGGGGAATAAAAGCACTGCATGTGAAATTGAGCAATGCATTCATACAATGCCTATATTTTCAAAGAGGTTGCGTATGATTAGAAAAAGTGGTCCAAATCATATCTTGGTTTGTAAAAAACAGGAAATAAAAAGGGTAAACATGGTTTTAAAGAATGGGGGATTTGCTATTCGGTTCAGTCACTGTCACTGTTTCTGTGATGGAAAGAACCGGAACAATAAAGAAACAAGGATCTCGAGAGTGAAGTTAAGAACTGAACAATCAACGTACATGTTTAAAGAGTTCAATAAAATGAAAGTTTATCTACCAGTACAAGGGACAGGCACCAAAGGATTTTAACAAGTAAATAGTTTCATATGAGAAGAGTTAAAACAATTAAAACAATTGAACCATTAAAACAAATGAAACCCAGATAAGTCAACGTGTGTTTTATCATTAATTGGCATTAGTGTCCCCTAAACGTAGGTTTAGAGAAGGTATAGCCATGATGTCTTTAACAGGTCAACACGAACAACAATTTTTTTTAAAGCGCATTTTTAAGTCTGCTACCATTTTCAGATGCTGCTTTCAAAAATGTCATCATGCTTTTCTGCATTCACCACCTTTCTCTGTGAATTTTCATGCACTTTTAAAGATTTTTTAAAGACACTAACTTGCACTTTTAGGCCCCCCCCACCCCCGAAAGGCCATTTTTGCGGGCCCTACTCATAGCAATTGTTCAAAATATTGGTAAAGAGTGACAATTAAATCAATCCATCACATTTTTTGTGGTATGTGGGATAAGACTTAGATTTTTTCACCTTCTACAAGGCCTTAGTTGACATCATTGGCCAATAACGTGTTTCGTCATGTGACATTTAAGCCACAACAGTAAACGTTACAGTAAATATGACAACTGGTGTTGAAGAAACAGGAGATCAACACCAAAGCTAGGCGGGCAGCGAGAATAACCGTTGAGAGGTTAAACAAACCGCACAATAAGGTAATTGATTTTTACTCAAGAGAGAAGGGCGGATTGACTGAAATACAATTGAAGCACGGACAGTTGCACACTGCTTTTTCTACCCACAGCGGCCACTTATATACAGG
This sequence comes from Hiodon alosoides, assembly GCA_025775065.1. Taxonomy (NCBI): domain Eukaryota; kingdom Metazoa; phylum Chordata; class Actinopteri; order Hiodontiformes; family Hiodontidae; genus Hiodon; species Hiodon alosoides. The sequence continues at coordinate 14,598 of JAOYSI010060556.1, forward strand.
GATGGATGTGATTACACAGGTGGGGGAAGATCGCTCATTGCGAAACTGATTTGATTGCTCATGCTTGCAAACATAGATACATGCAATGCGAGATACATATAATGTTGTAAGTTGCTTGTTAGCTGCCGGTGTTAACAAAACAATACCGTGTGTATATCATGATTATTTCCCTGTGGTTATTTTGCAGGGTGTGGGCTGCTGTTTCTGAGTGAAAATTCTGGGTTGCTTCAATAGCAGATTGGTAAATCGGTTGAGAACCTCGGGCGTAGTTGGAACGCAAAGGGGGGGGGAGTTGGCATCCATATCCTACCTCATTGGTGGACAAAACGGAGTCCTCGTCCAGACTGAGGACGGCATCGGTGAGAATGGCCTTGTGGGGGGAAAAGCGACCGCTCATTGTCTGTAAGGGGAAAGAATTTGGAACAGGTCACTGACAGGTCAGCCCAGAGTCCTACTCGATTATTTACGTTTATCGTCTGTCCTCCTTAACAAGAGCATTGGCAATGGTTCAACGGATCAACACTCACAGTACGTAACGGTGGAATACACTTTAAAAAACACAAGCTAGTACAAACTCTTTCTAAAAGCAACATGTACGTAGTAAATGCATTTTCAATCCCAATAATATACTCCATCTTCCCTTGGTTTTCTTAGCAATCCCCTTTTCCTTGCAGTTATGTTAAGTGTGATTAGTCAGTCACCAAGGTTTTGATATGGTCCCAGCCTGGTTATTTTACAAAAACGACAACAAAAGAACCGGAGGAAAAGCAGGCCAAAGGGAAGCAGATCATCCTAAATAAAAACTGTTGGACTACCATCAAGATAAAGGTAGTGAAGGGTATTTCATTAAAGTCATCGGTGCAGTTTGGTGTGTTTTAATGCCAAGTTGCCGTTCTGTAACCGTTCATCCAAAAGGAATCTCCAGCTGGTACTTGTGTTCCTTTCCACGGCCACACTTATTAAAATATTATAGAAAAGGAGAGTATTATGATGGCGTTCTCAATATTTCATCATATGTACTGCACCTGCTTTGAGAATTGTCTTTCCCATTTTAGCCATTTTTGGAAGGATTTAAATGACCTTGCTCTTTAAAATATACAAATGGAGGCGTGTTCCCCTTGAACAACATCTCTGGAAGAATGTCTATATTCAATAATGTAAGAAGTAGCAAGTTCCTTTCGGAAACTACGAAGCCTGCACTCCCTATTTGAAAAGTGTGTTTCTCTGGAAGGCGTCCAGGCAGCTTTACAATACTGTAATGAACTCCACACAATATGTTAATGTAGTGATCCTGAACTCAGATGTTTTTTTGTTTGTTTTTTTTTTTGCCCCCACTTGCTGGATAACTCATTCATCAAATCAGGAAATTATTGAGCGGAACCTGTTGACTTGGAGATTAGCCCGAGGTTGCCTGCACAGGAGCAGGAGGGAGTGGCCGTTGTCGATAGAACAGCCGGCGCGTGCAGCGGGCAACTGTCGGTGCTATTGACTTACATCACTGCCGCTTAATGGGCCCTATTCAATGTGCACTTTATTTCCCATTCACTTAAATATCACCTGCCCAGCTTGTCACATAAGGACAATATGGGCAAAGCAGGGTCTGTGCATGGCGCCTTTCGGCTAAGGAGAGAGTCCTCATTGATCTTCCTCGAAAGTCTGGTTCAGAGCCTAAATTACATCACGTGACTTCAGGACTTCAGTATCATGTAGAGAAACCTCTTTAGGTTTTAAAAAAATAAAACATTTTTTTAAAAGATGGAGTGTATAAACAGGCTATTCGTTCTGAGCACCTACCATCCACTCTTTAATCAACTAATTATAGCCACTTATTCTTTGGAGTACTCTGGGGGGAAAAAAGAATGGACTCGAATCAGGCCGGGCTCCAACATCCGTTGAGAACAAGGAGGGCTATAATGAGACGTGAAATAATCTGCATGGACTTCCTAGTAAGACTTATTCATCCTCAAACAATGACTAAAGGTTTTGAGGGCTTTTGTGCATTGTGGAGTCAACATGTAGACACTGAAGGATGAAACGTCTTACTTAGCCGACGTGCTAACTGCTCTTTCATCTTAGTTTGGTTTCAAAGCTGTTTTCACAGTAATTCCTCCAGTAGCTAAAAATAATTAGCTCGGTCATGATAATCAAGCAATCCTAAAACATTCACATTATTGCTTGCTTACTCTACCAAAACATGGACAACCCCAAACCGCATTTAATAGCATTGTTTAATGGCGTTTTCTAGTTTTTGTATCTTATTTTTCAGTTTAGCGGGTTGCCAAATCAAGACCAATCACAGCTTACGTTCCTTAAATTTCGGTAAAAAAACAGACAGGTCTTCTTGTGTGTGTGTATACGTATGTCACTTTCCCCGTGTGATCCCGTTTCCCCGATTGACCTCCACATGTTGCAACTCGGTGTCCGTTTGCCAAGGCCCAAGTTTTGTGTTAGCCGTATCTGATTTTAGTTTGAGGGGGATATTCATTTGTGCAGGGATATTGCAGGTATTAAAAAGTTTAATGTTTTAAAAAAGGAATGTTAGCCTTTATAAAGTTGTCATAACTTTGGTGTTGCTTTTCAGTATTCCAGCTTGTTTACATTCCCTACACTGAAGTTCGGTTAAAGAGGTGGACTCTTGGAGCGTTTAAAAAAAAATCAATAGCTGAATGTAACAGCTAAGTCACAGATGGGATTATGGGGCGCAGCGAGGAGAGGAAATAAAAAGTCTAAATATATATTGGACTACAAAATACAAATATTACATACGGAATGCGATGCCGCTACATAGATCTACACGAGCAAGTAGGGCTTAGAGTTAACCGATCGAAATTGATTGATGTTTTACGCTCGGGTTTTCGATATAGCCGGATCCTACGTGGATCCTTGCAGTGTTTAGGAGTTTCGTTGCCTGCATCCGGCTCATTTTTCACGTTTCATTCCTGGGGAAACTGTCTGTGACACGGCGGCTTTGATTTGGTCCGGCCCGAAAGCCTGCATAGGGTTAACCTCTAGACGTCCTGATCACATGTCTGGGATCGAGCTGCTTACATATGGCATTGCGTTACACCTGAAGAAGAGTTTTTAAAAAAAGAAGCGAAGAGGTTACCTTTGGAATAGCTCCCAAAGTCTGCAGCTAGTGAGAAAGCCTGAAGCAAACTGCTTATCATGGATAAGTCACAATGTAGCTGGGTATCAGATGATCATGAGGCAGCGAATTAAAAATATATTTTGGTAAAACTAAATTGCTATATATAATGAGCAAGGCCCTCTGTTGATCCTTTTAAAAAGGAAAATATCCAGAAAAATCTATTTTTAAAATTTGGTTTCAGAGCTCATTGATAATCTTTTGAAGTGCATGCAATAAATTAAATAGTCATTATAAAATATATTGTAAACAAGTTTCCTGGCTCAAATGAAAAAGCTAAAACGATCAGTGAACTTGTTATTACCGTATGTAACTTTCCGGTCACATGGCATTCAAAGGGAGACGTATATACAGTCTGCTTGCAGGTTTTAGATACTTCTCCATTGGGGACGTTTGTCCTTCACTCGGCACAAGTTGTTTTCCCCATTTTAGCCCTTCTAGTGCCGTCGCAGTATCCATCATCTTTACATCTTCAAACGGCCCCGGTGAAACTTCAGGCCACTACTTTCTGATCCCTCCGGCTATTGAGGATGCGTTTCCCTCCCAGGGAAAGACGCTCCCTTCAGGGCTGTGGTTGCCCACCCCCCCATCCCCCCTCCCTCGCTCAGAGGAGGATTTTAAACCTGATCAAGCATAGCTCTGGGCTTTCTTGACAGTTTTGTATCAGAGGGAGCACCATATACAAGGATATCAATTAGACGGCAGTAACGGCTTCTTGAAAAATACTAATTGACCCAAGTTTCGTAAGGCGAAACACTACATTTTCATACTTGCAGGTAATTGGGGGGAAATGTATGTGGCTTAGCAGCAGAGTAGATTATAATAAATTGTAACCAAGTGTGAAGGCCAGGAAAAAAAATAATATCCTCTGTGGTAGTATTTAATTATAGAGCAACGTTCATTATGAGAACACATTTTTCTGAGTTCTGTTTTAATCACATCTCCCACATCTCCACGGCTACCAGCTGACTCCTTTTCTTGTTCTGTGACTTTTCCGGTGCTCAGAAACATTGCAAAATGAGATGAAATTCTGCTTATAGGTTTGATGGAGTGAATGTAAAAGACAGCGAGAAAGATACCTGTAATACATAATTTATTCAGCTGCTTTTTGTGATAAAAAAATATATAGATATATCAGATATATCTGAGAAAAAGGGCAGGACATATCAGAACAAAAACAACAACAACAAATAAAAGTATCATAGCTTATCTTGTAGAATATAGTAATTCCCAACCTAATTTCAAAGCAGTATAATATATACAGTGTTCTACAATCAGCTTTTCATAGAACTTGCTTTTATACACTTCGACTAAAATCTGTACTATGATGCTTGGGCCATATATAAACTTGTCTAAAGATGGTACGCATTAGGTTCTGGACAATGTGTCTTGTCTGGCTCCTGTAGCCTTCATATAATATACCTGGCCAACTAACCCCCCCACCCCCACATCAGGGTTTACTCAATTTCCCCCTAACTCAGCTTGGCTGGAAGACAGGGCTATCCCAGTGGGACATCGTGATCATGGCTTCTCCTGACCTCCATAAATAATGCACAATAGAAGCTCACAAAGCAACGTGTGCGGTTCCTCCTGGCCCAAACACAGGTGTTTGGAACAGGATCTGTCCGTTGAAGCTTAATTTCCTCAGTCACCCCCCCACCTATAGTTTAAAATCCCATCCGCCTTGCTTATGCTTGCCACCAGTGAAATCGCGTGCCCACATATTCTCGTTTTACAGCGCCATGTGTTCATTCATGACAACGGACTCGCTTATTTTTCTGTAATAACAACAATATCAGGTTAATACTCCATTAAATCAGCTGATAAGTGGACCTGACCCAATAAAAGAGAGCGCAAACTTGTGTTTTGACTCTATAAATCACAACCATATAGTGCTGAAAGTGTGCCCTTTTGAGTGGGTATGTAGCTCACATTATCAACTAATAATAATAACCTGAGAAGTTGTTTGCTAAAAATTTTTTATCATCATTATTTTAGAGAAAAAAATCCTGAATAGTAAATCCCACCACTTCTGAATTACAAAATTCAGAAATTTTAGTGAATAAAAGTTTAGTTAACTGTAAAAAAAATTGTGAGCTGAATTTGTTGTTTGAATAACCTTTTTTGTAATTACATTGTAACTACATTATAACTACATTATATTACCAAATTTGTGAAGCTGCATAATTGACAAGCTTCTCTTTACCACACAAACATTTAAAACAGATTATTATTATTATTATTATTTTTTGTTATTCTCCTTTTAAGTTAAATGTTAATTCTGCAAATCTTATGGATCACACAGGCCTTTTAACCTCAAAGCTCAGCTTGACAATTGAGGAGCTTTCAAGTCTTAATGTTAAAATGGTATCGATTCTCCCTCAAGCCCCCATGGATGCCTATCAGACGCAATTTCCAAGGCTCAAATCTTTGAATGTGATGGTTCAGGTTGGGATAAATGATAAACTTTTGGATGACCATGCTTCATCTCAATATGGGCATGGCTATCGAGCCTTTGAGTGAAAACGACATCTAAAAACTATTAAATAAATCAAAGCATAATCGTTCTTTTTTGCGTACACAGTTTAGTGTAACATCATTCAATGTGCTGCTTCATATATTCAAACTCTGTGCGTCTCAGCACTTCGGATGGAAATGACCAAGACCAAATGAAAATGTAGATGTTGAGAGGTACTAATGAGTGTCTGCCCCTCTTGAACCCTCACAGAAGCACACGCAGACAGCCACCCACACGCATCGGTGTGGATGAGGCAGGAACCACAGCTACATCTTCTCGCAGATTCTTCTCGCTCCTCCGGAGACCAATTTGCTGCAGAATCCAGTGTCAAAGCCGCACCGGTGCGGCTCCGTTTGAGAGAAAAGAGTCCAGGGGAACAATATGGAAAAAACCAAAGGTGCTTTTGGTGCTCGCCCTATTCAGAACCCCTCAGGGATGCCAGCAGTGTAGACGTATGTCGGACCTGCACGATGCACGGTCGCCTGTAGGAACGAACTACGACCCTGTCCTGAATCCAATGCAACAACATGTGAGAGTATACGGGGGGAGGTTAGGGTTGGGTGGGGGCAGTCTCTCTTTCAGTAAGCTTTCCCACAGAGCCATTATTGCTAACCCCTTTCACGGGCACAAGCGGGGGAACCCAGGGAAAACGTCTAGTCCACTTGTCTCTACATCAATGCCTCTCGCATGCAAATCTTGTGCCTGGTTTGAGCTAGCTTACATTTTATTTTTTCCAGTCATATCTGATGAAGGGCTCGGACTCAAAGGGGTTTTGGGTTTTTCTTTTTTTTCTTTCCTTTTTGGTGTGCAATAAATATTTTCTCATCCTCTCAGCCTGGGGCGGCTCCCCTCTCTCACTCTCCAAATGAAGTGCAGAGCATTGATCCAGGAAAAAAAAAAATCTATGGGCGTACTCAAAAATACAGGTGTTGTTTTTTTCCATTTCAGCGTTGATGCCTTACGCCGCACGTTTCCTAAACCACAAATAAAGGCGACGTGTACATAGGCGTCTGCATCTAATAAAGCAAAATGGTGGGTTCTTTTTTACCTCTTCTGAATCCCGGGTTTTTGTAATGCTTGATCAATGCCTTCTTAGATGCACGAGTACCTACCCAATACAAATATATGTTACCACTCATCATCATCCATCTTCTTAATTTATACATGGTCAACCCTCTCGTATTACTAATCTGGATAATTGCCCAGGTCCATGTTGCCCATTTTAGGACATCCTCAAACCGCACCTCACCTTGAGTCATCACCCCTCCTCGTCTCAACCCTCATCCCTCAGTAGTCAGACATCAGACATCATACCCCCCCAACAACCATCGTAAAAAGGGGGGCAGGGATATAATGGCTTTAAGCCGGCTGATAATCGGGTGAGAGGATGAGGTTTAGCGGTTGACTTGAGGAGGGTTGAGGTCTGATGTCCTAAAATGGACACCATACATGTCACTTCCCTCCTACCCCGTTACAGAAACTAAAAAGGTAAAAGAATTGAGAATGTTTTCATGCAAAATACGCAACTAAAATGGTTGGCCTTCATAAGATTAAGTTTGTAGTGGTCTTTTGAAGAGACTGGCAATATTAACTGTGTTAGCATAATGTGTTAGCACAATTATACATGCTAAGCAACATAATAGTCCCTGATCTGACCTAGCCGTTGTGTCCAGGCAAGGCGAGCACTGCAGCAAGTGCTGGAGAAAATGTCTGCTCCAGCACTCCAACCCCGACAAGTCAGACAAGGCTGATAAACTGAAACGGAAAAACAGGAAAAGACATGGACATGAATCATAGGCGTTGTGTTTTACCAACTTGACGGATACTGATGGTGAATGGCAGGCTAAAAGGCAGGCTGATGGCTTGGTGTCGGGGAAACAGAAAAGGAACAGGGCAGGGCAGGCATGGGTCAAGTTAATTAGCCTTCAAATGGAAACCTGACTAAAGGCATGAGACGGCTGGAAAAAAGAAAAAAAAAATCTATAATATTATAGCCTAGGTTTAATCGAACTCTGTTGATGACCTCAAGCTGGGCAGATTATTGTTTTTGCTGCAGTCTTTGGTTTTCTACATAAATAAGAAACTCAAGGAGAATGAGGTCTGTACCGATTCAGGCCCTCTAGTGCAGAGTGGAATTCTTCCACCTGTCTCTCAGACTGAATGTGTACAACACTGTGAAACGTATTGAAATCACTTCTGCCACTACCTGGTGGCAGTCTAATGACTGTCTAATACACAAAGATTAAGAAAAAACAAAAAACAAAAAAACAAAAAAACAAAAATGCACATCCATAAATTTTATAGAAGATCAGAGAAAAGCAAGGAGAGGTGGCTGGCTTTGTTGTTGGTTTTTTGCAACAGATGTAGTGTCAAGAACGAGACGCGAATCCAACGCAGATGAAAAAGCACGCGCTGACTGTAAAGGTAAATTCAGACGGCCCGGAAACCCTTAAACCATTTCCGAAACAACACATCACTCCATTGCCTCACGTTTGACATCTGGCACAACAAAGGGTAAACAAAAAAACGCAATTTCCGAGGACCCCCTTCAGCCAGCACTCCTGTTAAAGTTGATTTGAACAATTGACTCCGGAGTACTGACGCAGCAGGCTGCTATTGTTCAGGGAGGGAACCACAAAGGGGATGCACTACAGCAGCTGTTTAATTATGCCGGAGTACTCAGAGCAAGTAATTATGGCCCCAGAGATACCTTTCATAAAAGATTTTCATTGTTGGAATGGAGGAAACACATTGTTGCACGTTGCTGAGTTTACATGGAAAGAAATCAATTACGCTATCCGCCGTTAGCGTTTATGGACAGGGCTCCCGTCTGAGTGGTGCAGACAGGTCTGGAGTCACTGGAGAACTCTGTGCAACACGAACGGCCGTGCTTGTTTTAGGAGTGGACAAAGGCTGGCGTGTGCATTTTTCAGGCCAGATGTGGAGAAAAGAAAGCGCAAACTGAGAGCATCTGCCCTAATGGGGATAACCGAGACTGAAGTCGTAATTGGAGTCAAACATTGAAGACTCAAACTAAATCTTATATTTATTTTCAAATAAAGCACTTTAATAATAGATGGAAACTTGCTACTATACAAGCCTTGTCGATAGGGACATCAGGACATCATGAATTCGATAGTTATTTATTTGAAAAAAAAAAAATCACTCAAATGAATGCACTGTTAAATGTCAACTTCTAACAAAAAAATGACAGATATCGTGCGAATGGGTATATACAGCAGGTACTAATAGCGCTAAGAGTAACGGGTGGTAAACGTCTGCAATGAAAAGGTCTGAGGTCTGTCAAATCGTACCTATCGCTAGGACCGTCTCTTCGTCCTGTGTATTTATGAAATCCATTAACAATCCACAAACATTCGCGGCACACCGAATGTGTAAGAGAGGGTTCTATATATCGCCGCGGTGAAAATAGTGTTATCACATGAAGAAGCGCTCACAATCAGAGAGAGGTGCCAGAGCGGGGGCGGAGACTTGGCACGGCTGGCTGATTTTACCTTCCTTTCTCCCTCGATGACCGTGATAGGCACTGAGGTGGAGGGCCACTTGCTCTTCAGAGGTAAAGGCTTGTCGCAATTCCACAGCACTATTATCTGGAGGGGGGGGGGGGGGGGGGGGCCGAGGCAAGTTAAAATATGGGGGGGGCAAATAAAAAAAAAAAAAAAAAAAAGGACACCACC
>JAOYSI010060567.1:8629-23956 GCA_025775065.1 Hiodon alosoides
CGACGTTGAGAAAGATGTTTGATTCTGATTGGCTAGTGACGATGACCGTGTGGTGCCAATGGCGACGTTGAGAAAGATGTTTGATTCTGATTGGCTAGTGACGATGACCGTGTGGGGCCAACGACGACGTTGAGAAAGATGTTTGATTCTGATTGGCTAGTGACGATGACCGTGTGGTGCCAATGGCGACGTTGAGAAAGATGTTTGATTCTGATTGGCTAGTGACGATGACCGTGTGGGGCCAATGACAACGTTGAGAAAGATGTTTGATTCTGATTGGCTAGTGACGATGACCGTTTGGGGCCAATGACGACGTTAAGAAAGATGTTTGATTCTGATTGGCTAGTGACAATGACCGTGTGGGGCCAATGACAACGTTGAGAATGATGTTTGATTCTGATTGTGACGTTGATGGCTAGTGACGATGACTGCAGGGTCAACCATGCGGCCGTTAATGCAGATTTTGATGAGGCTGAGAACGGGTGCCCTTTCCCAGGTGATCTTTTCGTCCTGCGGGGACCTGGACCTGATGGAGCGTCAGCCCAGCCTGGTGCCCTCGGAGGATGGCGGGCGGGACCAGGACAACATGGACGACACCGCCTCTGAGCAGCAGTTCCGCGTCTTCCGGGACTTCGACTTCCTGGATGTGGAGCTGGAGGACGGGGAGGTGAGCTCAGGTCGACGTACGGTGACCAGGTCGAGACCAGTTCCAGTGACGGCTCGATGCGACCGCGGACCAGGCCATTCAAAAATGTCAGGACAGAGTCTCCATTGACTCCAACCCTATGTGCGAAGCGGTCACTGAACGATGAGATCAGTCGCTGGGGTGTCCATGACAGCTATGTGTCTAATTAGGACGCCATACAGGATACTGTCATCTAATGCGCACGATCAACTTGTTACTAGCTAGTGCAGTATTTGATTCTCAGTTGTAGTAGTAGTGTACCAAACATCTGACATGGGTTCACTATAAAACAACGCTGCATTTACAAGGGCTGATGGTTAAATCCCCTTTCGCCGAAATAAATGCTGAGATTTATACTGTAAAACACCCTTGGCAGTTACTATTTATAGAAAAGATTTAGCTTCATCACTTTGGATTAGATCAAATAGTCTCCCGGGATGATGCTCTGTTGGACACCATGACCCATTTAAACGGTATAAAGGCTACTCTCTGCAGCGCTGAGATACAACAACAGGGTTCGTTGTTATTGTTAGCCTCTGTGATGTAACTCAGAGTTGCGTAATGATGGATGCAAGGCAGGACTGGAGCCATGATAAAGTGGGTGTTGACCATGTGGTTGTATGGGCGTTTGCTCTGTGAGTAATCATTTCTTTCCACCATAAGACAGGTAATGTTTTAAAAACTTTTTGTAATGTGCTACTGTGTGTCTTTGCGTGAGTGTGTGCGTGAGTGTGTGCGTGAGTGTGCGTGAGTGTGTGTGTGTGTGTGTGTGCGTGAGTGTGCGTGCGTGTGTGTGTGCGCATGATGTGGGTTTCCATTGTTATGTCCTACAATATGGAGTCGGGACTAAAACATCTCATGTAGTGGTGATACTGTACAACTGTCGTTGGCTCTTAGTTACACGTTGTGTAATGCAGTTTTTTTCTCTGTTTTCATTTCGTGCCACGCAGGAGCTTCAGGTAAGTTCACAGCCATCTTTGCCATTCTTAGAGCCTGTGCAGTAGTGCGGGACAGTGCCCCCTGGTGGTGAAGATTTGTTTGTGACTGTTACCATGGTGATATGCAGCCTTTCAGTGCATGAGCTAGCCTTTTTTGTCTTTCATGCCAAATAAGATTTCAGTGTTTCAGTAAAATAGTCTGGGCATTTAAAATTTGGATTACCAGAACTAATAATCACGCTCAAAATGCATGTCAGTACTAAGCCTCTGTGTGAGCGGTCGAGACACACTGTTTGTTTCTTTTTTTTTTTTTGTATCTGCTTGATTGTCTGAAGGATGCTCTGGTTCTGGTTTCAATTTGGGTCCATTCAGACAGACAGTTCAGAACCAGGCAAGCTCTGTGCAGGTTTATGGAGAGGTCTTGGAGGCGGTGTGTGATTACAGAACGTTATTTTAATTTAGATCTTTTCGTGATACTCAGTACAGCACGTTATCAGTTCCTGGGTAGTGTGCTGCAGCAACTGTCAGTGAAAACGGAGATGTAAACAGAGTGTGGGCAAACACACTTGGACAGCAGTAATGTTTTTACTACCTAGCCTGTTAGTTTAACACACCTACACACACACACACACACGCACGCACACACCCAGACACACACACACACGCACACACACACGCACACACGCAGGCACACACACACACGCACACACACAGACACACACACACACACACACACACACACGCACGCAAACACACACACACACACCAAAACACACACACACACGCACACACACTGACACACAGACACATGCACACACACAGACACACACACACACACCCAGACACCCAGACACACAGACACACACAGACACACACACACACAAACACACACACACACACAAACACACACGCACACACCCAGACACACACACACACCCAGACACACGCACACACCCAGACACACACACACACGCACACACCCAGACGCACACACCCAGACACACACACACACGCACACACATGCACTAAAACTATTAGTATGTATTTCAATGCATGCTCCACCCAATAGACACCTTCCTCCTGCCACACCCAGAAACCCTACAGCTCCACCCATCTCCTGCTCCCACTCAGAGCTTTACCCATGGCCACACCCAGAATCCCGTTCCTATCACAGCTCTGCAAAACACCTCCAGTCCCGCCCTCTCTCCCAACCCCTAGGCCTAAGCTCCAACCACATTCCTCAGTACTGCCCCTAGTCCCTCCCACAGCCCAGGTCCTACCCACAGAAGCGACAGTTATCAGTACCACCAAAAGTCCTGGTCCAAGCCCTACCTGTGTCCCGTTCTGGCTTGGCAGGAGCTTCTGTTTGTATGCCCTGGGGCCCAGCACCCTGGCACTGACGGTCTGCGTTGCCTTGCAGGGCGAGAGTGTGGACAACTTTAACTGGGGCGTCCGGCGACGTTCGCTGGACAGCGGCGACCTACAGGAGCTCCTGGAAGAGATCCAACACTCCAGCAGCACGCCCAGCCTGGAAAAGGCTGGCCATGAGGACTCGGACGAGTCGTCGGAGGAGGAATCGCTCGCCACCAGCCAGACCCTCTCGCACTCGCAGCTCGTAAGTGTGGCTAGCTCCCCGGTCCTGGAAACCCGCAGCCCGGCCCTTCCTATCTTCACAGAGCTTGCGTCTCACAGGATCGCTTCAGAGGGCCGCGGTTGTAGGTTTTCCCCTGTGCGCGTATGTGCACGGGTGTTTGCGTGCGTCTGTGTACCCTGTGTGTGGTTAGCCCTGTGTGTGGTTAGCCAAGAAGTAGACCGTAAGCATGCGCTACGTCTTGTTGCAGACAATGAACTTCTCTCCCTCAGAGGAGACCAATAACACAGACTCTATGTCCACCTCCTTGGACACCACCTCGGCAGACCCCCACTCCTTAAACACCACGACTCCCAGCATGGAGGTCTCCCTGCCAGAGGACCCCACGCATCGGGTGAATATGGGGACCGCGCTAGTCGCTAGCACGCGCTGTTACTGCATGACCATGGTGCCTAATGCAGGTTGTCTCTAGGGCTATGACACACAGCCGGTGGGAGGGTTCGATTTGGGGTTGGGGGAGGGGGAGGGAGCATGAGGAGGAGGAGGTATTGGACTGGGTTTGGGCTTTATGGACTATCCTTTTTACTTGTAAACGAACCCATCCAGACTGTGGCAGGACCCGACCTTTCTCTTGTTTAAATTAGCTGCAGGTAGATGAGCAGGGCATTTGTGCATTTAGGAGGCATTTAGGAGACATTTAGGAGGCATTTAGGAGACATTTAGGAGACATTTAGGAGGCATTTAGGAGACATTTAGGGCACAAATCAGCAGTCTTGTGTCGTGCAGTCTTGCACAGCTGTGTCAGCTGTGTCGTGGAGTGTGTGGACAGCTGGCTGAGCCCGGCAGCTCGATCCCCTCTCCCCCTGCAGGCCCTCTGACCCTGCAGGCCCTGTCACCCGCACGCCCTCTCACCCGCACGCCTTCTCACCCGCACCTCCTCTCCCACTCACGCCCTCTACCCCACACGCCCTCTCACCCGCACGCCCTCTCCCCCTGCAGGCCGAGGCCTCGGCGGACGACGAGGACAGCAACGTCCACGAGGACGACCTGTCGCTCTCCGTCAGCGAGCTGCCCCCCGGTTTCGACTGCAGCGACGGCTTCACGCCGGACATGGAGCAGGGACACGACTGCTGCCTGCATGGGTAACGGCCTCTCTGTCACCGCGGTGCAGCCGTGCTGGGTCGAGTCACAGTTACAGTGTGGGGACGTCCTGGGCTGTGGACCCCCAACACATCCACAGCACAGTAACCAACAGCATGTCAGGAACACACTCCCCACATCACCGGCAGCCACGCCGCCACATAATCTAGATGCTCTATACGTCTGTATATAAATACACAAACATCAGCACACAAAACCTAACCCGAGTGAAGGCGGGGAAACTCTCTGTGTGTCGGTGGATTGATTAATAGTAACCACACTGGGTATGATTACTGTGACAATGTTACCAGTCCCTGTAGCAGAGTTACGGCATGAAAAGGCTGTGTAGAATTCACTGTAGAGCTGCACTTCACGTGGCTAGGAAGTCCGCTTGAGCGCACATCCGGGCCCACATTGCTATAAAACGTGCATCACGCTGCTGTGACACGTGCACCACATTGCTATAAAACGTGCATCACGCTGCTGTGACACGTGCACCACATTGCTATAAAACGTGCATCACGCTGCTGTGACACGTGCACCACATTGCTGTAAAACGTGCATCACGCTGCTGTGACACGTGCACCACATTGCTGTAAAACGTGCACCATGTTGCTGTAAAACGTGCACCACGTTTCTGTGACACGTGCACCATGTTGTCGTATCGCCCATGTTGCTGTGACACGTGCACCACATTGCTGTAAAACGTGCACAACGTCGCTGTGACATGTGCACCACATTGCTGTAAAACGTGCACCACGTTGTTTTGACACGTGCACCACGTCGCTGTAAAACGTGCACCACATTGCTGTAAAACGTGCACCGCGTTGCTGTGACACTAGCATGACGTTTGTCGTATCGCAGCCTGGGAGAGGGGAGAGACGAGCTGCAGGACCCACACCCGTCACCGCTGCCCTCCCCCTTCTTCTCCGCCATCCTGGCCGCATTCCAGCCAGCGATCTGCGACGACGCAGAGGAAGCCTGGCGCTGCCACATCAACCAGCTGGTGTCTGACTCGGACGGCTCCTGCGCCGTCTACACCTTCCACGTCTTCTCCTCACTCTTCCAGGTAGCACTGCAGATACGCAAACACTAGATGTGTCCCTGTGTACACAAAGAGAAAATCAACCACTGACCTATAATATGATATCACAGTATAGATATAGAGTCGCGTTGTTGTGAAAATTTTCATTTGAACCTGGTCTAAAATGGCTGCCTGATTGGCACATAGAATTGCCCAAGACTTAGATTGGACCAACCAAATGGACCAACCTAGAAAGAAATGACAATGGTTAATATCATAGCTAAATGGGCCCATTCACAACCCGTCGGACCCCAATTAACGCGTTTTTTTAACCGTGCTCATTCTTAAAAGCGCTTTAAACACTGAGATTTGAACACATCGAAATGTTCCCCTTTCCCAGAATATTCAGAACAAATTCTGCTCCTTGACCCGTGATGCTGCTGGTTACCTTGGGGATGGCCTTCGAGGTATCGGGTCAAAGTTTGTGAGGTCATCCCAGATGCTAACTTCCTGCTCAGAGTGTCCTACGCTCTTTGTCGATGCTGATACTGTGAGTAGCCCTTACTGTATTTCTTTAGCCTAATCTTTATTTGACGTGATATTGATGTGGAACAAGACGTTATTTCAAAGGGGGGACCCTGGGGACATATGGTAAAAATCCTATCTGTTTTCCACATACATATCTAGATCATCTCCTACGGATTACTGGAGAAGATGAAGTTTAGTGTGCTGGAACTGCAGGAGTACCTGGATACCTACAACAACCGAGAGGAGGCTGCCATCTCTGTAAGGCCTGGTTGTGGTCTCGAGCGGTATACACCATGCAAACAGCTGGAAGTTCACCAAAACCGTAGAGAGATGGTGATGGTAACCGGCATGCATTAGCTGTTAGGTATCACGGCCGGTAACCAGAACACTGGTGTGTTCTCTAATGCTTAGGAGATATTTACGTTGTCTCAGCTGGGAGTCCATGCTAAGTAAGGGAATATATATATATAAAATGCTGGGAACTGAACCCACAACCCTCGGGTAGCAAGTCGAGTAGCCTCGATTGACTGAGACGCGTTATGTATCTCCTAAATCTTTGACTTCCGTGGCCACGTACGTTGTTAGGAATTTGACGGACTTTCTTGTTCTGATTATGTTCTCCTCACCAGTGGCTCCGGAACTGCCAGGCCTCCTTTCCCCAGGGCCCAGGTGACGGGGTGATCACTTGCCAGCCGGGAGATTCGGAGGAAAAGGTAGGAGGTCCCTATGCCGGGGGTCCCCCCCCAACCCCGGGGGTTGTTGAATGGGCGTCAGTGATGCACCTTTACCTGGGAGAGGTTATGTTAAGGGTACAGCACCCAAGTGTAATTCACAGGAGGGCTGAGGAGGGCACACTCATTAAACTGTCCTAATAACTGTAATAATCAACTGTGCCCAATGTCATACGTAGGCAGCTGGTGGTGTGGTGGTTAACTTGACAGGCTTGTTACCAAACGGTTGCTGGTTCAAGTCCCACCCCAGCTGTTGTACCCTTGAGCAAGGTACTTAACCTGAATTGCTTCGGTAAAATATCCAGCTGTTATAAGAGGATGAGTGTAGAAATTGTAATCAGTAAGTTGCAACTAAAATGAAAAAATGTAATACTAGCTAACTAGATCAAACTCTGTAAGGGAGTGTAACTCATTTACACAACTCGTTGAAGTGTCCTTGTCCAAACGGAAACCAATAACAGAGAATATAAAACCAGCCAGCAGCCTTGATCCCCTGTGTGGAAGAAAAACAATGACTTTGTAGATCTGTGGTAACTTTACGATGGATTCAGATTTGCATTTAAAATGATCTTTTACATGTCTCCCTATCAATTACACTCTGGTAGCTCTGTGAGTTGAAAATACTTTCATTCTTTCTCCTCTGCCTCCGAATCTTGGCATCGCACACATCAGACATTGCATTTATTTAGCGTTGCTGTAACGTTGCTAAAACGTTGCTATACTGCTTTGACAGCGGCACAGGAACTTGGGACTTGAGGATGCCTAGTGTTGGCTGGTTGATGCCTGGTTACAACACAAAGCATGCTTCATTCATAATGTGACCACACCGGACGGGAGAGCAGATTATCCTCAAAAAATGTCAAAACTCCCCGACTGTTCTATTTGAAGTCTGTCTCTCGTAAAAGTAGAGACAATATCTCGCTGAACATCTACAGTGAAATAAGAGGAAGACCACACTGCTCAATCCTGCTCCCTGGTGGTCATTCAGGGCACATGACACATCCGAGCAAAAGCAACAGACAAAAGCCTACAGTTTCCGAGGCCCTTTATCCCATGGAAGCTGGAGGACCTGGAGCTGTAACCCACCACCCTTTTTAGTTATAAATCACTGAATCACATGCAAATATGGCTTCTTTTCCTCAGGTGCAATGAAAATACCTGTCTTCGTGGCTACCGTGAGCCCAGAGCTTCTCCTGTTGTCAAAGTTCCAAGTTCCATGTTGTCTGCTGGATAAGTTAGCGCGGAAACCTTGGCGAAGGAGAAAGCGTGTCTCCCAGCCATGTTTCTCTGTGCATCAACAGGAGAGAAAGGGCTGCTTTCCTTGCTTGGCCTGATAAAGACTGACACTAATTCACGCCGCCTGTAGGGGTCAATATATCTCTCCTCTCCCGCCTTGCATGCCTGTCTGTGTATGCGTGTGTCTATATGCCTGTCTGTGTGTGTGTATATATATATATACGCACATACACAAATGTATATAAAACGACACCATTCTGCAATTACAACTAATACTGTGCCCTTCTGACTGGGACTGCTTTTGACTGATTTTCTGGATCTTCTTACTTCCCTCTTGTCCTGTGACATGCTCGCTGCCTAGCAAATGGAATCTCTGGCCGTAAGTTTAAAACAATCTGTTGTCTTTTTTCTCAGCTGTTGTCTTTTCATTCACCATGCGCAGAGACCCGAAAACTGGGCTGTGCGGGTTCTGGGCACCAGATTTTTCGCCATCTCATTTGATGATTCAGAGAGAGCATATTGTGGCGGGTGCTTGTGATGACGCCCCCCCCCCCCCCCACTGTCAATGCTTCAATGCTAGGAACGAGACCGTGCAGAGAGAATTACCACAGCAGGGGCGTTGCAGGGAAACCAACGTCGTGTGGAAAATCGTCACGGCAATCTCACTAACAAACGGCTGAATAATAACGCCCTTGTAGCACATGCACGCAACGCGGCACCATTTCCTTTCCCTTCTTTTTTAACGTTTCGCCTTGGTTTATGCAGCCGAACTTTCTTCTGTTGTTTTTTCGAGACGTCTGTCGGGTGATTAGTTAGTTGCATTAGTTAAATGAAACTCTCAGAGACGTACATGAGGGCCGTACAGGGACACTAAAGATACTGCAAACACAACTGGACGCGCCATGAAAGATGTCTTTCTCTTTGTGTTTATCCAGCAGCTGGAGCTGTGTCAGCGGCTCTACAAACTCCACTTTCAGCTGTTGCTGCTGTTTCAGTCATACTGTAAGCTGATTGGTCAGGTCCACGCCATCAGCTCCGTGCCAGAGGTACGAGGGGCGGGGCACAGACGTGCAACTCCATCACTAATTAAATAAAAATACGCACCTGCGAGTCTTAGTCAAAATATATATTGATTAAGTATGTACATACATATAGATATACACATGTAATGATGCAGTGACCCAGTGTGCAGCGTGCAGCAGTGACGCAGTGTGCAGCAGTGATGCAGCAGTGACGCAGTGATGCAGCAGTGACGCAGTGTGCAACAGTGACACAGTGATGCAGCAGTGACGCAGTGATGCAGCAGTTACACAGCAGTGACGCAGTGTGCAGCAGTGACGCAGTGATGTAGCAGTGACGCAGTGATGCAGCAGTGACGCAGTGTGCAACAGTGACACAGTGATGCAGCAGTGACACAGTGATGCAGCAGTTACACAGCAGTGACGCAGTGTGCAGCAGTGACGCAGTGTGCAGCAGTGAAGCACAACACGTATTACTGTAGTAACCTGAGGCGCCTGTGTCCCAGCTGCTGAACATGTCCAGTGTGCAGTGTGCACCAGTGACGCAGTGATGCACCAGTGACGCAGTGTGCAGCAGTGACGCACCAGTGACGCAGTGACGCACCAGTGACGCAGTGTGCAGCAGTGACGCAGTGATGCACCAGTGACACAGTGATGCACCAGTGACGCAGTGTGCAGCAGTGACGCACCAGTGACGCAGTGTGCAGCAGTGACACAGTGATGCAGCAGTGACGCAGCAGTGACGCAGCAGTGAGGCAGTGATGCAGCAGTGATGCAGTGTGCAGCAGTGACGCAGCAGTGACGCAGCAGTGACGCAGTGTGCAGCAGTTGTGCAGCAGTGACGCAGTGATGCAGCAGTGACGCAGCAGTGACGCAGTGATGCAGCAGTGACGCAGTGATGCAGCAGTGATGCAGCAGTGACGCAGCAGTGACGCAGTGTGCAGCAGTGACGCAGTGTGCAGCAGTGACGCAGCAGTGACGCAGTGTGCAGCAGTGACGCAGTGATGCAGCAGTGACGCAGCAGTGACACAGTGTGCAGCAGTGACGCAGTGATGCAGCAGTGACGCAGCAGTGACGCAGTGTGCAGCAGTGACGCAGCAGTGACGCAGCAGTGACGCAGTGATGCAGCAGTGACGCAGTGATGCAGCAGTGACGCAGTGTGCAGCAGTGAAGCACAACACGTATTACTGTAGTAACCTGAGGCGCCTGTGTCCCAGCTGCTGAACATGTCCCGGGAGCTGAGCGACCTGAAGAGCAGCCTGAGGGTGGCGGCGGTGTCTGTGGCCGGAGACCTGGCTGCCCAGGAGGGCCCCGCAGTGGGGCCCGCTTTCGACTCCTCCGAGGCTGCCGTGCAGGCCATCCTGGAGTGCCTGAAGAACAGCGAGTTCACCACCGCCATCCGCTACATCCGGGAGTGCAGGTGAGAGGCGGAGGGACCTTGTGTCTTTAAAAAAAATTATAAATAAAGGATTGTTTGTCAATGCATTTTACACAGAGGGGTCAAAGGTCAATGCTTCAAATTCAGACATTGAAATAGGATGCCAAAAGAGGTCTCTGTCTGTTGTTTTTAACCGTTTGTACATCGGAATGGCCAGGTGGGTTTCTGGTTCTCTCACCATGCGGTCCTTTCCACTTTCTGTGCTGTGTAGGAGTGCTTGGCCCAATGACATCTTTGGCAGCAGCTCTGAGGACGAGGTCCAGACCCTGCTGAACATATACTTCCGGCACCAAACCCTGGGCCAGACGGGTACCTTTGCCCTGGTGGGCTCCAGGCAGGACCTGTCCGAGATCTGTGTCAAGCTGATGGAGCTGAATGGGGAGATCCGGGACATGATCCGCCGGGCCCAGGGCTACCGGGTTGTCAAGGCCTTCCTCCCAGACTCCAGCACGACCGGCACGAGTCTCTGACAGGAGGATTGGTGCGCCCCGCCCCTGCTACGTGCCCCGCCTCTGGGTGCTGCTGTCCCTGCGCAGGGGCACCCCACAAGCACCCGTCCTACCTAGAGAAACTTGGGCTAGCTGCCCAGAGTCTGCTCAGCTGCGGGGTGGGGGTAGGCCTGGAGTGGACCGTCCCAGTCCTCAAAGGCCAGAGTTCTGTGGGCTTTACTGTTACCTTTTGATTAGCGACATGCTTGCATCTGGAACACGGTGCGAGGTGAGCTACTGTTCTAACAATAACCTCAATCTTACACTGAAGGAGTGAAACAGAATGAAAACCATGTGGTCCCTCGAGGTTTAGGATTGCCCACCCCTGAGACAGGCGAATAAAATAAAATAATGATAATTATGATGATAATAATAATAATAATAATAATAATTTTCAGGTCTTCATTTGT
The DNA here is from genome assembly GCA_025775065.1 of Hiodon alosoides. Lineage (NCBI taxonomy): Eukaryota > Metazoa > Chordata > Actinopteri > Hiodontiformes > Hiodontidae > Hiodon > Hiodon alosoides. Next base: position 19,858 of record JAOYSI010060567.1, read on the forward strand.
GCTGCAATACAAGGGAAGCGATATCTGTATGGTATGGTGAGTTTTGCCTTGGTTCTTATTGCACTAATGGAGTTTTAATGATGAACGTCACTCGTTGGCATCAGAACCCATAACGTACGGCAACGCCCAAACGAAGAATATACCAAAGTTAAAAAAAAAAAAAACAACTTCTTCTTTTGCGGATGTTTGCCATTTGTAAACCGTTTCGGGGACAATGTGCAATGCTTCACCTGAATTGAATGCCTTTCGCTGTACCCTTAAAAACAAAAAGAAAGAATGCGTATGAATTCTTGCAGCGTGGCTACTTGAACCTTTGGAGATTAGAGTAAGTTGATGAGATGATTGCAGGATATTTTGTTCATCACTGCCTGGTTGATACGCTTTGAGAGGCTGTGCACATGTGAAGTGAACTGTAAGCAGACTGTCGACCATCCCTTATACACTGTAACGTATCGAATTGTGCATAAACACATCGAACTACTTTAGAACTCACTGATATCAACACTGTAAAACTGCTGTTTCCCAAGCAACTGGACACCCGGAGGGCAAGGGGGGGGTGGGGGTCTCATCAGTCGCTTTGGCGATTGTGCCCAAGAATTTTACCTGTTGGTGTTTGCTTTCTACTGTGTAATTATTTGCTTCTAGGATTGTTATTTATATTATCAAGAAACCAACATGCATTGAATTTAGTAGTTTTATAGAATAAAAACAACCGTTCTGTCTATTGAACCTGCCAAGCATGCACACTGTATGAGCAATGACTTGTATTAGAAATATTTATTAACAAATTCATATTTTAACTGAAAGATGCGTTTGTACATAGAAGAGAGAGAGCTTTGCTCGTGCGGGTGAGATTTTATTTTTTAATTTTGTGCCGTCAAACCATGGAAAATGTGTGCATGTAAAGAAGAGATTTTTAAAGCTTCCGTGAAGAAGAGTATTGACGTAGGTTTTTCACCGTGTAAATAGTTTTACAGCTTTTGTTAAGTTATTTGGGTTGGTGTTCTGTACACTTATGTTACCAAGTAAAATATATCTCAAACATAGATGGGGTTTTTCTTCTTTTAATCAAGTTCTATATCAATGTTCATGCAGCTGCCACGTCTTATTGAAGATTAGACATTTTGCTTTATTTTAAGCACTTATGGGACATGACAGAATTAAGTGCAAGACTGAAAAATGCTGAATTGGTTAGCGCTGGGGGGAGGGGGGGAAAGTCAATCGGAACTAGCATTTGTTATATTATAGGCATCGAATTGACACAAACTTAAATCCAACGGCGTAGCCGCGTATCCTTTAAGTTAATGTCCACCATTTCACTGGGAAAGTCAGCTTAAAATAAGCTGTGCCTCATCCATTAGGTAAACTTCTGTATTGGTTCTATAGTTTAGGAGGTTGGCTGGCGTACCATTGGCTGTGACTTTCCCAAGATCAAACAGGAGTTCAGGTAAGATGCCTGCAGATACCACACTAGTCAGTCACGGGAATTTAGACTTGAATGTAGAGCAGCGTGGGCTATGTCGCTGGGTCTGTAGAAGTTGTCATGGTGTTCTTCAGAGTTTAACAAGGGGCTGATGGGATAAGCCTGCTTTCACTTCGGTTTACCAACCTACAACTTGTAACTTCATATTTTCCAAGCTTCAATGACAGCTCTGCAGTGACCCACAGAACGTCATGGTAAAGAAAGAAGAAAAAAAAAACTCCCACTCAATCCTCACACAAAAGCAAAAATAAGGGAGATGTTAGTTCCATGGTTCTGAAAAAAACTAAACCTAAAGTCAGAAAGAGTACCATTGAGCTAAATGCTCTCCCAAGAGAAATGGCTTTGTCAACTCAAACTCTGAGCCATCAGGGCAGCTGGATAGTTTCCGGGTTAAAGTACCACCGCAGCAGATGCGTCCTTGAGCAAGTTAACCCGACTCACTTCAGTAATTAGTCAGCTATACGAGTGTAGACATCTTAAGCGGTTTTCGATAGGAAGTCCGCAAAGCAAACGAATGCGGTAGCCAGACAACTCATCAGATACTGAGGGGCGGGGCTTCACGTCCTGTAGCCACCAATCGCTTCATTCCTTACGCCTTTTTGTCCTCCAGATAATTAAAGTCGACTTCAAATAACCGGAAAACGCAATGACGAATTACAGCTTAAACGGGTATTTTAGTCTGCTTTAATAAATTTCATTTACACGTCAAGGATACAAAAATAGTTGGGATCTCAGTTGATTATACGGGTCACATAAAAAGACGTAGGGAAAGACCTGAGCACCAAGATATGTCATCACCCAGGAAACGCTCAGATGATGTACTTGAAGCTGTAGGTAGCGTCGCAGGATAGCTTCTTGTCTTTGCAGCGTCCGCAGAGGTCCTGGCGGTGGGGTCGCTTCATGTCAATGTGGCGCTGTTTCTTCTCACAGGAGCACTGGGTCTGACCGCAAACCTGCAAGGCAGGGACGGAGTGTTGCCACCTTGTAGACGTTTTACAAGGCCAGTTTAAAGACGCCACAAACGATCTTACAAGAATGACACGACGGCGTCCAAGTCGACGCAAGGGCCAATCACGTTAACGCACATGCCAAAAGTAGGCCAATACCTGACACTGGATCGACTCCACTCTGTACGGATTGAACCCAACCTGGCACTTGCGACAAAACTGCTTAAAGTACACCTGTTTGGGATGAAGTGGAATATTCGGTACAGGGCAAACGTCCTCGGAAGTCATCTGACCAGTTAAACCAATGACCATCAACATGTCAACACCACTACCAGCTCACAAACCGCTATTAAAAACAAGCTAGTCTAAAATGGATTTTTTTGCAGCCGGCGAGAGTGCTTGCCAGATTCAAACAAACCTTATTTGTTCCGGAGATGCACCATACGTAAGCACTCTCCCATCGAATGTTGCACTTGCTGCAGTGAAAGAACCCGTACTTCTGTTCCAGAAACTGAAAGGTGAAAAATTCGACGAGTCGTTACTCGTTTGTCAAGGGACCTGAAGACATTCCGTGCAGAATTTGACGGAGAAACTCAATTACATTACATCTATTCAAATTGCATTTACAGACAGTTGAACTCAGACCACCGACTAACAATTTCGGAGTACAACCACCAATTTGCCGAGTCAATCAATGCTAATCAATCAACTCTAAATAGGTTCGATAGCACGACTCACCTGAAAGTTGTACTTCCTCGACGCATTAGTCGATTCCACATCATTTTGAGGCGGCTCGACTGCTTTCACAACGTCCTCGAACCCGTTTACTTCAAACTCGGGGTCTCCGTCGCGGTCATGTTCCTCCACATCCCAGTCACATTGGTCATCGCAGTCTCCTGTGGCCGGAAGTGTGAAAAACCTCCGGTCAAACACCGGCGAGTAGATCGCCAAGGGCCGATTGAAGCGGACATTGTTAACCGGGGTACTGGGCAGGATTTTGTTCTTGAAAGCCGGACTGGTCTCCGGTGACTTGGAAGGAACCCATTTTCTCTCGCGGTAGAACAGTGTCTTTGGTCCGAGGGAGCACTGAACTTCAGCGTCTACTTTCGGATTGACCTGTACGCCAAACTCTCGCGTGTTGGCTTTTCTTAGACGAGGCGTGAGGTTCGGGTTGACCTGGGACAGAATCGCCCTCAGCTGAGCACGCTTGCACAAGTCCAGATAGTCCACAGCCTCGGGAGGCACGTAGACGGCCCCTTTCTTGTTCCAGTTCTGATGCTTGCCTTTTTGGTTGCCGAAGGGGCCGTAACCAGGATACACGCTGTAGTTGTAAGGCGAAAATATAAACCCCTCCATTGCTGTCAGATATCGAGCCACGACTGAAATGGGCTTAAATAGTTTCCCTCTTTACTTCTTGCAGGCGCTAATTGAATTCACCAGATGATTAAAAAACGAGCACTGCGTTTAATTGCGCCAATGCGCCAGGATAACCTGGCATAAGCTAGTTGCTTCACGTTATATGGAAATTCTTTATTGAATTGAATAAAAGACGCAATTTTTACAGTAGCTCTGTTTTAGTACTTTAAAAATGTTTTCCTCGTGCTTATGCCCCTCCCACTTTCCCTCTGGAGGTCGAGGTGGGTTCGATTGACAGCGACCTCGGATGCAA
>JAOYSI010060578.1:0-23956 GCA_025775065.1 Hiodon alosoides
GTGTGTGTGTGTGTGTGTGTGTGTGTGTGTGTGTGTGTGTGTGTGTGTGTGTGTGTGTGTGTGTGTGTTTGTGTGTGGGTGTGTCTGGGTGTCTGTGTGTATGTGTGTGTGGGTGTGTGTGGGGGTGTGGGGATGTGTGGGTGTGTGTGTGTGTGGGTGCGTGTGTGTGTGCGTGTGTGCGTTTGTGTGTGCGTGTGTGTGCATGTGAGTATGTGTGTGTGTGTGTGTGTTTGTTTGTGTGCGTTTGTGTGTGTGTGGGGGTGCGTGTGTGCGCGTGTGTGTGCGTGTGTGTGTGTGCGTGCGTGCGTGTGTGTGTGAGCGTGTGAGAGTGTGAGTGTGTGTGTGTGTGGGTGTGTGTGTATGTGTGTGTGTGTGTGTGTATGTGAATGCACACGTGTTTGTACACATGCATTGTGTTTTGTTGGTAAATGTGTGAGTTTGTTTGAACACTCAAGTCTCACATGCTACATCCTTCAAAAGCTTGTTACCCACTAACCACTCTTCAAAATAAATGACACTGTGATACACAAATCCTCTTGTTAATTCCTGCATTGATGTATCTTTTAGAGACTTAATTTCCAATTTACATCACAGAAAACCCACTGTCTATCAAAGAGCCTGGTTACCAATAATTACATTAAAGCAAACCAGGTGTTGAACATGGAGATTATAATCATGGCATTCACAGTTTGCACATCAATACAACACCAACAAGAGCCATTTAAAGCAACATACAATAGTAAACATAAAAGGAACTCAAGCCGCCAACAAGATCAGTCACAGAGAGGGCTTAATGCTACACATTCAGGGATGTTTGCATGTTGAAAGCCTGGAAGCATAAAATGCCCCAGAAAATCCATCACAAATGCCCATCTACATTAATAAAATGAACATGCAGGTAAAATAATCTTCCTTAAATACTGTGAATTTTGAAATGCGTAAATGACAAGCATCTGTGTAAATGTCGGTGAATGGACAAGAGATATCGGTAGCAGGCACATGGGCTTGAAGCACTTGCTCCCAGGCATTGAAGTTGAGGCTGGATTATCATAACAAAACAAGTGTTTACATACTGCTGGTGATAACATAGGACTGGGGAGTTTTCAACATGAAAAGCCCACTGAGGCAAACCCCACAATGTAGAAACCTGGGGCTATAGTTTATCATTACCTTAGACCAGATAATCCTTATTTACACTCACTATTACTTTTTACCAACTGCCGCTGCACCGTTAAATTAAAGGATAATACTTTTTAAGACCAACTGGGCACAGTTTTGATTTTGCAGGGATTAACCCGTCAAACCCCATTAGTCAGGTCTTCCTGAAAACCCTCTGGAATATGAATTAGTTTCATGGTCTATTCAGAGGCTTCCTAAATGAAAGGAAAATATATGTTGATTTGGCTACAAAAACTTGCTTGAATAAGGGCATAGGAATTAGTTAAATGCTTTAGGTGTGAGGTCTGAGGGCCAAAGGTTCAAATCATGGTTAGAGCATTGCTATTGTGACTCATAACACGACTCAAGACAAGAATAAAAAAGAGCACACACACACAAACACACACACACACACACACACACACTCACACACACACAAACACACAAACACACACACACACAAACACACAAACACACACACACACACACATACACAAACACACACACACACACACACACACACACACAAACATACACACACACACACAAAAACATTCACACATACACGCACACACACACACACACACAAACACACTTAAGTGTAAGTGGGTTTAAAGTATAATACGAGTATGGAGAAAGGCAGGCCACTGAGAGACTGCAGCAGACTATTGAGTTACCCAAATACTCACCTTTCAAAGTATGTGCACTTTCTACAAGAACAGAATTAAGCTGTCGGCAAAGACATCGGCACCAATACTCCTTGTCACCAGCTTCTTCAAAGTCTTTTTCAATTTCCCATCTTGAAATAGAGTATACTATTTCACACACAACCATTCTTAATCTGAAGTGCAACGAGTTACAACATAAAAGCATGTTATCATTGTTACCATTGTTACAACAGAAGAATTTAAAGAATGGTTTGTGCTCACTGGGTAGAGCCTTTTTGACCATTTAGGATCCAAATTGGAGGAGCATTCAGACGACTTTTCACTCCCAGGTCACACCCAACCCTGTGCACCCATTCAATCTCTGTCTACAGATGGATAAACATCTCTCATGATCCCACACCCACTGGCCTCCCCGCACAACACTCCTTATCTATAGAGATCAGCGACGGTGGTCCATTCCACTGAGCCATCCAGAGATATCCCTCAGAAATTTTTGTGGGACATCAAACTACTCCTTCCTCCTAGCAGAGGTGCATTGATAGGGTGGGTTGCAAAGCTTAGCTTGAGGGGTGAAGTGGTTGGGGATGAATGTAAATTAAATGGTAACCCTTGTCTATAATCCTTAATAATCCAATCATATTACTAGAGCTTCAGAGCTGATCATTGGCTGATTAAAACAAGCTTTGAGTGCAATCCATTGCTTGTGGCTTCTTCAGAAGCTTTAAAGCGGAGATATTTGTTGCCTAGAGTATGCTAATTTCACCGTACACATCAGACACCTACTGAAAATGTTGGTGCATTCCAGGTAAGGCGAATTTCAAGCCCAAGGGCAGTCGCACCCAGGGTTTGAACTTCTGACCTCACAGCTGAAATGCCTCTCCCCACTACTGCCCCCCCCAAAAAAAGAAACAAAGCCACAGAATATAATCAAACAAAACCAAATAGAGGGTCTTTTCAGAGCCACCGGCCCAAAGCTATACATTAATTATCCAAAAGTTTTTAAATATACTGATGGATTCGGAGGCACACACAGTTTCCTGATATCTACCTTGACACAACCTTGGTGCTCTTGCACAAAGGCCTGTGAAATGCAAACTGAGACACCCAGATACCTGACAGGAGGCGGCTCGCTTTCCAACCATCTTTGGCACTGTCCTCTCCGCTCTGCACAGCTATTGTCATGCCAGCGTTCTCATTAGTCTCACAGTTCCCTCCACACTAAATAGACCTGCACAGACTCTCCTCGTCTCTCCTCAGGACAGCTAATGCTAGACTGTCTAGGAAGCTAGATCTGTTTTTGTGATCAGATTTTTAAATGTTACTGTTTTAATGAGCACCAAACAGTATGACATAACAATAGGCATGAAATGATGCAACGATATATCGATATATTGAATATCGCGATACTAAGATAAGGTACCGGTTGTGACTCACCAAGATAAACTGTGATACATACTATTAAATTGAGAAAATAAGATTTACGTATGTACGTAATTAAGATTATAATATTATCAGTGCGCAAGTGTTTGTTCTTATATGAGACAGAACACAGTTCCATTTATTTTCTCAATTGTAGAAGAATCAAACTTATATAAGTCTGAAAAGAATGAAAAGGCTGAATTTCACTGCTGTTGTGATGGACAATATATGAATCATATTTTGAGCATACAATCAATTTAGCCAGCCAAGGAGGACTAAAAATTCCCCTCTGTGAGCTGACTGCAAGGGAGACTACAGAAAGATGTCACAGCTCCACCACCCTTGCCATGGTTCTGCAACCATAGCGCAGTGACAGATTCTGTCAGAGAACGTTGACGGGCTGAAATTTCTCTCAAGAAAAATATGTGCATATACATTTGTAGGAATTGAATTTATTGAATAATTCGATAAAAAAATTATTTGGTTTAGATTCAAACATACAGGGTGCAAATGAACATATTACAAACTCGGGTGGAGAAACAAACTGCTAATAGCTATGGGGGTGTAGTATGTATGTTCTGCATATATATTTTTCACACTTTTATTAATATCGTTGGCCGCGGTGGTAAGTATGCATATCTTGCTAACTTATTGTGTGTGTTTTCCTGCTACTACTCCATTGACTGTACGAAAGGGTCTCTTATTATGAATAGTTTTAGACTTCAAACCTTTTGAATAGTTTTACTGACTAAGGCAACAATTGAACGGCCCATGCACGCCAGCCAAAGCCCTTTCCACACAAGGAACCTCAGGCAGTCTATTGAGGTGCTTCAGAATGACTCATATGCAAGCAAACACTCAGCTCTGGGAGTCTGTTTGTGACTCACAAAATAAAGCGGTTTCACGATGATAAAATGGTTTTAGATGAAAGAAGGCTAAATAATATCTTCATCTAATTTGTCTTGAAAATCACAAACTAAACTGAGCTGTATCAATAATCCAGCCAGATTATTATTAGTTTCTCATGGCCACTTTACAATAAATTTATACAGCAAATTACTGGAGTAATGTAAATTATGTAGCTTGCTGAAGGGGACAGAAGTGAAGATATTAGAATCAACAACCCTCTATAGAGGGTGTATTCCTTAACCCCTAGGTAATACTGCATACTGCAATGGATCACCATATCCAGTAAACTACCTAGTATTTATAGACAGGTAAGTGTTGGGTTGACTTTTCTGGATCAACATCTCACAAAAAAAAAAGTATTTGAAATGCAGTCTTATCCTGGATCTTGAAGCACTCCTAATTACACTCTTTAGCGTGTATAATTGCCTTGCCTCTCACCTCTGCACTGTGTCCCGCTTCCACATGGACTGCCATTGAAAAAAAATCTTGACCTGCCAATGTAATTGTAACTGAACAAAGAGAGCTTTCAGCTAGAGCGACACAATCCGACACTCCCTAATCACAGTTTTCTACCCGTTCTGCAAGTGATACAAAGGGGCCAGTAAACACCTTCCTCGATTGTTATCCAGATCAGATCATTAGCACCTGAGCTGCTGAATCCTCGCATCTGGCTACTGGGATTCTCATATGCAGACGAGGCTCTGGTGACAAAGGCGTCAGGGATCACACGTCTTCACATTGTCCCCCTGGTAGCAGGAAATTAGGTGAAGCAGCGGGTGAGTCCCCTAGGGAACATGATAGCCTGAAATTCCAGCCACTGGGCCCCTGACGGGACACACCCTGCTACAACTCACTCACCAAGGAGAAGGCTTGTTACTCCTCATGCCACCCCACCAGTCTCCCACTATTGACGGTCCCACAAAAAAATAAAAAGTGGAATACATATCAATTAAAAAAAAAATACTTTCATATATTCGTATAAAATAAAATCTAATAAATGGTACATGCCACAATGTATGCATTCAAAAACACAGTTCATCAATTTTCTACTGTCATATCTCAACGTACATTATTTCTCCTGCCACAGTTTTCCTGTACCACTGCATCTGTATCACTGCATTCATGTGAATCATGAATAAAAGGGATACCACTGATGGTACTTGATTTTCTACACAAGACACAAAGGGGACATGAAAGAAACATGAAGGAGACACGGAGGAAACACAAAGGAGACACAATGGAGACACAAAGGAGATATGGAGGAGACATGAATGAGACACGAGGGAGACACAAAGGAGACACAAAGGAGACACAGAGGAGACACAGAGGAGAAACACAGGAGACACGGAGGAGACACAGAGGAGACACGAAGGAGACACAGAGGAGACACGAAGGAGACACGGAGGAGATACAGAGGAGACACAGAGGAGACACAGAGGAGACACAATGGAGACACAATGGAGACACGAAAGAGACACGGAGGAGACACGAAGGAGACACGAAGGAGACACGGAGGAAACACAATGGAGACACAATGGAGACACGGAGGAGACACGTTGGAGACATGGAGGAGACACAGAGGAGACACAGAGGAGACACAAAGGAGATACGGAGGAGACATGGAGGAAACACAAAGGAGACACAAGGGAGACACAGAGGAGAAACGAAGGAGACACAGAGGAAACACAATGGAGACACGGAGGAGACACGTTGGAGACATGGAGGAGACACAAAGGAGATACGGAGGAGACGCGGAGGAGACGCGGAGGAGACACGAAGGAGACACGGAGGAGACACGAAGGAGACACAGAGGAGACACGGAGGAGAAACGAAGGAGACACAGAGGAAACACAAAGGAGACACGGAGGAGACACGTTGGAGACATGGAGGAGACACAAAGGAGATACGGAGGAGACATGGAGGAAACACAGAGGAGACACAGAGGAAACACAATGGAGACACGAAGGAGACACGAGGGAGACACAGTGGAGACACGGAGGAGACACGGAGGAGAAACGAAGGAGACACAGAGGAAACACAATGGAGACACAATGGAGACACGTTGGAGACATGGAGGAGACACAAAGGAGATACGGAGGAGACATGGAGGAAACACAGAGGAGACACGGAGGAGAAACGAAGGAGACACTGGGTTTAAAACATATTACATAGTTTAATATTCCAATTATAGAATCCCAAATCCCGAATCAAAAAATCTTTCTAAAAAACATGATAACATTTGCAAGTTTGCAAGCAGAGGTTTTCTTTAAAATATTTAATATCATGTGGGAGGTAGCCAAGCTCCATAGGAAAAGTCCTAAACTGTACTCATTGCGCCCACCCTATTGTCCTAAGTTGAATATAACATTAATTGCACACAGATATGGCAGATATGACATCTATCTGTTCCCTTGGTAACATAAACAACATTAAACGCATTGTTTAAACATTAGCAACGGAAAAAGAAGGGGAAAAAAACGCAGCCCATCCACCACCCACAAAAAAACTCCTACTTCCGTGATCCAGTGGTCCTTCGCCTCAACTCCAAACACAACGCGGACACACGCCAGATTCCTGTACACTCTCAGCAGGCAGGATAGGTACACAAATAATGCATTAGTGTCTGATTGGCTTCCCTAAATCAGCCTTCAAGCACACGCACTGTAGACAAAGAGAGGAGTAAACAGATCTGCACTCCGCAATCTACAAAAAAATTTTAAATTTTTAAAATTTAGACCACGAGAGCTCTCACACAGCATCCGACTGAAGAAAATGGAAAATATATAAAATAGATAAGAAATAGATAATAGAGTGCCTAAACACAGCATAGTTTAAAGGGTACATTAACAAAGTGTAGGGTTTTAAGTAGGTTTATGAGATGCAGTGCTATCTGATGTCATAGGTGGACACTACTTTTTATTGCAACTACATTTTTGTCAATGTATCAATGTGAGTAAATGAAAAGTAAAACAAGAAAGAAGAGAACTGAAATGAGACATGCTGTAGTCTGTGGGTTCGCTGCGTTTAAAAAACGATGAGTTTGCCTGCGTTACTCCAGATTTGCCGATCGCACTGGGACAGACTAAATGCATTTTCCCCAATTAGAATCTTTCATTCATTGTCTGTCTGCTGATGCACTGTTCCCACTCCCACCTCCTTGACCCGTTTTGTTTGAGTCTGATGCAGCTGACGCCAGTGTACATCTTGCACACATTGTCAGACAGTTCAGATTTTCTGTTACTCAAACCCAGCCTTGCTGTTTAATACTAAATATTTGTGTGTTTATTTGTTGGTTTATTTATTAACTGTAAATTTTCAGTTCTGAGTTTTTAGCCTTTAATCACAAAACCTTACATTAAATCTTTTAGATACAATGAAAGCAAAAGAAGCAGGTTGCGTGAATACGTATCAGGCGGATAATATATATCAGTAAAACTGCAATAGTGCTGACCCTGTTTGCATTGTACGTATTAAACAGAAATGAGTGGCCTACTTCTGTTCAGTCACTAGCCAGTTTAAATTACACACCATCAAGCACTGTCAATCAAGAGTTACAGAAACACTGATTCCAAGAGGAACACGTCATCATTGTTTTTTAAAAGTTTCAGCTGACCTTTCGTACATTTTGGTCATTAAGTGCTGTTTTGGTATTCCTATGACCATCATAATCAAACCAAGAGCACTACTGTGACACAAGCACTTAGGCTATCGTAACCACAGAAGCATCTATGTTAGGCCGCACAGAGAGGAAAGGTCCATCAACTGTGATAAGGCAAATTGTGGCCTCCAATTTTAAAGCACGATGAGAGAGAATCTAATGACAAAGATCTGATAGGAATTTTTCCTCTTTCACTCTAAGCCCCTTTTATTCCTTACACCGACCACTGTGACCACCCTATTTTCTGCCTCCTCTCCTTCTTCTTTCACTCACCTACTGTTAAATTTCTCCGGGTGCTTCTCCCTCATCAGATGAAACCGATGGGCAATGGAAGCATCCTACAGGGGGCGAGAGAGAGCAGTGTTATTGTAACCAGTGTCCAATGCAAATGCCTTCAGTTTCCACCCCATGTGGATTCCATTTCAAGGATCTGCCCAGCTGTCCGTGTGGGAACAAACAAACGCCGCCACCAATGTGTGTTTGACCGAAACGCTTAATCACTTAATGAGCCTCATTATTTGGTGAAATGAGTCAAATTGGCCGTGCAGACACGAACCCCCGGCATTCAGGATGAAGTCTCACCGTGACCCACTGAACTGACAGTGCAGCCTGGGGTAAGACCATTCTCCCAGATAGCGGCAGAAGATGAAGAGCAGCTGTGGAACCAGGAGCTTGGTTTGTTGACTCAGCCCAATGGGCAGCATCAGAGAGGCAAACAAGTGATTTGTGTTCACTTGGGGGTTAGCCGAGCCCAATCAAAAGGAACAGAGTGATGTGTGCCACTCATGCACTGCACACTTTGTGAAATACAGAATAGCAGTCTCATTGATGATGTCTTTTCCAAAGGTAGAGAGAAGAGATTACCCCAGCAAGCTATATGGTTCTACACAGCAGACTAATTTGCTATACGATAGGGCTCCTTGAGTGCAACAATGGAAGTCATCTGATCATCTTTCCAATTTTCATACAGTGTGCAAATTGCTTTGAAATAAAGCAGCACCACAGGACCTTGTTTGTTGATAACCGCAGATTATTAAAACTGTCAATATAGGCACAGAGAGAAAAACATACCATTAGATATTTTTGGCCAAAGAGAGAGAGAAATAGAAGACACCAGTAAGCGAATAACAGGTCTCGCGCTGCAGACACGGCCAGCTATATTTTACAAAGTGAGGAACGAACTGCACCGCCCGGCAGGCCTGTACTCAGAACCTCAGATTCGGCAGTGCCTGATGCTGGGGCCGCTCCGTCACCTGCGACGGCTCCTGGCATCCAATGTAGCCGGGCAGGAAGTCTGGGGAGGGTACTTGCTCTGCTGCATCTTTCATCCCTCACACCACTTACCCCCGTCACCCTCGCCCCCCCACATCATCTGGCGCCGACAGACAGGTCTTGAAATAGACAGACACTCTGATACGCCTGGACACTCAGCATAACGCATCTGTTCAATAGCATCTGTTCAATACAAATACAGGTTGAATCATAGAATCCACTGCATAAAAGCTTGTGTGATATTGGTTGCTAAAAAATTATATCCAATCAAGATTATCTCTGAGATTCCAACACTACTTTTAACCTCTCCTGTAATCCTAGAATTGGACTGTGAGCAGGATGCAGTGAAGAGCAGTGGTAGTCAGAATGTAGTAGCTAGCTAGTTAGCTAGTTAGTTAGTAGAAGCTCCAAACTCTCGGTTAAAATCCAGTACTAAACAATGACTTCAGGTACCCATTAACATCTGAGCAAGCTGTTATTGATGACTGAGGCCCTGTTTTCTGTGAGCAAACGAGTGTCTGACAGGACCACGCGTGACAGGGTTTGGAGGGTTGTCATACCAAGCCCTTTGCCAGAGACAGAAGTACCTATGTGAAAAGGCCTCCAGGCTCAGCGTCGTAAGCGCTCTCTCATTGATGACACGCGACATCTGCAGTCACCTGTCCGTTCCCCCCAAGATGAGATTACGGTTGTTCTGATCTCGCCACTCTGAACTTTCGCACACGAGTGCAAAGGAGGCAAAACACACCGCCAGAGAATGTCACCTTCAGCCCTGCTTCAGCGGTTCCCAGAGAAACGCCGGGGAAAAGGAGGCAGCTCACCCCCCTTCTATTCTGTGTTCCTTTGGTCAGTGCTGACTAGCCTGACATGAAAGAGCGCAGGGGTGATGTCACCGCCGCCCTCTCCTGCTGACATCAATGCCCCCACCTCCCGAGCTGCAGTGATCAGAGTGACACTGGTCGTCCTCTTCTCAGACTGGGACACCATTAAAGGCCAGGGAGACTCCTTTTCATGCCCAGCCCGGTGCTCACAGACACACTCGCGGCAGCACTGGCAAATGCACTCAGTGATGCTATCGGCTTTGACCATTTCAATTAAAGTCATTTGTATCGACCCAGCTTAACAGTTTTCATCTAATACAATAATAATGTGGAGCATATGAATGATGTAAAGCAGGAACTATTGGGCAGAAACACCGAACAAAAAAATTACAACATCGTTAAAATCGGTGGAGGTTAGGGCTAGGGGATTGACTTATACTTTTTTTATCAACTGGTATCATTCAAGGTGTTGAGCAAAACAAAAAGTCCAACGAGGGCAATTTAATGAATGAATGAATAAAGATAGAATGAATGGAGAAAGGAAGTAATTCTGAATACAAAACAGGATCTATGCCAACAGCCATGCTCATTCAGGGGGCTTACATTAGACTGTTGCGTCTGTATACTTTCTTTGTGAGTGTACAGCAGCTGGTGTTCCAGGGACCTGCTGGAAGAGAATGCGCATGTGTGTTTATTGGTGCATTTGTTTGTGTGTGTGTGTGTGTGTGTGTGTGTGTGTGTGTGTGTGTGTGTGTGTGTATGGGTACACACATGCGAATGGGATGCTGTTTTCCTGTCTGCCTATCTTTACAACCAGCCAGGTGTCACTCAGCACGGTCATTCATTACTGTGGTAACCCACTCTGAGCCTGGCAGCCATAGACTTCCTGTCACTGATACTTCCCCTGACCTTCACTCTCTGCCAACGCAGCTCCTCCCTACCCCAACCCCCCACCAACCGCCTTTATATTTCCCTCCACTAATCCCCATCGGCCAATGACAGTCAAGCCTATTCCGAACATCCTTACTTTCCCCTGAGGCCAAAGTGCATTACCTACACACAGTTCAAACTCTCCATAGGTACCCATGTTACATAATCACGCCATTGGCAGCAACTGGAACCTTGACATAGTCAGTGCTAATGCACAGTGGAGGTCACAGGCACATGCAGGCCAGAACCCAGCTCTGGGAGAGATACTCTGTTAATGGCAGTAGAGTCGGTCCAATATCAACCCTTTCATCCCACGGGGAAACGCCTCCTCAAGGCAGCATTGCATATCTTTTTTGGCCGCAGAATGACTGTGCTCCTGTGAGCGTTCTTCACCCAAACTGAGGGGCCAATTCTGAGCAAAACAGGAGGCATCGGCCCTGACTTCCGTGATGTTAATAAAGCAGTCTCCCTCTCATTCAGTTGGACCAGCCGCGACGACGTTCTTCTAAATCAGGAGAGATGTTGCAGCTCATGCATGGTGCCCAGAATGCAAGTGTACATTTCTGTTCCCAGTGCTTACGCACGCCGCGGCCCTAGAAGAGAAGCCAACCCTGAAGTAAATTGTGTGCCAGGTTGCCTTTCAGTTTCCTGGTACGTCCAACAAAAACAGGCAAGGAGGAATAAACGCCTCAATCACAGGTCTGTACGCTACATTGTGCTTAAGATGGGGAGAGGAAAGGTCGTGTAATCAGTAGGTGTCCGGTTCAAACCTGAAGAGAGCCTTGGCTGTAATGCTTTTTCTTTTGTAAAGATAATATAAATCGTCTGCAGTTGACAGCCTAGACCGCCACGACAACCCAAACGAGCTTAGATCTGAAACTGTACGGAAAGGGTTTAGGACATTCGATGTTGCATAGCCGTGCGTCAGCGGCGCTCATGCCAATGACCATCTGTGCAATGTCATGGATCATAGGACACTGAAGCAGCACTCTCTCCTGTTCCAACATCACAGGCAAATGAGAGAAAAAGGTCCATCTGTGACAATGATAGCAGTCTGCAATTAGAGACGTTTCGCTAATGCTTTTCTGCTGGAGTTAAAGTCGCAATCCCCTCAATTAAAAACTCAGTCAGTCTCTTCGGCAGGTTCAGGTTGCGACAATCGTTCCACCCAAAGAGCCGCGCTTCCTGACACCAGCTCCCTCCACGCAGACCCCAGCTTGTGTCGCGTCCACAAGGGAGGCCTTGTCTTTTCCCCCCATCCCCCCGATCCCCCCGAGTGTCTGAAAGGCACGTCCGAGTATGATCCTGTGACTAACAGCCATTGTCAATTGTGTCAACCCGCCGAACAACAAAACATCGGCCAAAACACCTCTGAGGCGTTGCAACAACGTCGCTGGAAGGTTGCGCTTTCGGTAAGAACGGCGCCACTGTTAAGGAGAGTGGGAATTTCGGTTATACAATGTCAAGGCTGTTTATCACATTCTAACAAGTCAGTTAATTCTCCCCCTGTGCCTGTGTCTTCCACCTTGGGCACTCCTATCAAGTCATCAGTCAGCTTTCTGGCATCCACTGCTTTCGGATTCAGGGAAAAGTGAACTGTAAAAGCTGGTTAGTCTTCATCTGACTAGTTTGATGGCCCTTCAATGCGCCCTTGTCCTTAATACGGACCATTTCTGCACGGGATACGTAGTCCTGACTCACAGGCGGGGCAGCAGTCTCTCTGAGCTGCTCAGAGCTCCCCTTCAGCCTGGGCACAGCATCCATCTGTGTCGCGGGGTCTGGTTAGTTTCCAATCAAATACAAAGGGACAAGATCCCTTCAGTGTATTATTGAAGAACTAATGGAAATGTTGTTCTTTTATTTTTATTGTGATTTACTATGAAACTTCAACTACCCTCGCACTCAAATATAATTTGAAGCATTTTCTAAAAAAAGAAACAGAAATGTCTTGCTGCCACTCATAAAAGTATTTTCACAAATGCTTTAAGTCTGTGTTTAAAATTGTATTACAAAGGCTTAGAAGAATATATATACGTGTGAGCCGAAACACGCACAATTTACAGAGTACAGAACTGGGTCATAGTATATGCTGAACAGTCCAACCATTATTGGACAAAAGCTGTCCTTTGAGAGCATACAAAAACTTTTATGATAGATATTATTCTGTGAAATTACTCTAAATTACTCTCCGCACACACAGACAAAAAAGTTTGGCTTGCTATGTATTAACAAAAAAGGCGCATACTGGGTATTGAAGAGTTAATTGAAGCCACACACAAAAAAAACTTTGTAGATTACGGTTCTTGACCCCCCTGCCTCACTCTAGCTAAATGTGTATCCTTACTGCATTAGAGGAGATAAAGTGTTGCCAGGCAACCACAAAGTGGCTATTCAGATGTTTTTTTTCTCCCCCAGTTAAAGGAGAATAGCAGTAATTTAATTACCAGAGTATAATGGCTGGCCTTCAATTTTCTGGGCAAATGTGCAAATTGTTAAACTTGAGCCCTGGCAGACGAGGCAGGTGTCTGTCTGCATTATACTAAAGCCACTTACATTTTTACAGTCAAAAACATGCTAAATTGAATATAGCCGTCTGACTGATGGATCCCCGATCTACAGAAAGTTCCAATGGCCTTGTTACACATCCAGATCTGTCTATTCCCAGAAGAAAATATCATACACATTGCCTAAATGAACGCAGTTTTGGGCATCTGGAATCCATTAGATTCACTGTCTTTCTTTGAGGTTAAGTTTTCAATTTAGTTTTTATTTCTGCTGGATTTTGCAGATGGAATTACACTGCCAAACAGGCTAAGGGGTCCTGGAGTCAATAGTGTAGTAAAAGCAAGGCCTCACCACTCCAATGGAAAAGTAGTTGTTCACAATGGTGTTAGGAACCGGGTCGCCCTTCTCCTCCTTGTCTTTGGGGATGATGTCGATGTTCCAGCGGTCCAGCACCATCTCTGTGCTGTGCTCAATGTCGCGCAGGACCTTCAGCAGGCTGCCACCCTCATAGCCTAAAGGAGAAGAGGTAACGAGCAGGCCTCAATGGGTTGCCATGGAGACTTTCAGAGACAACATAAAGACAACATAAACAGGGGAAAACAGATAGTGGATGCTGGTGCTAAGGCATACAGGCCTAATGGGTCGCACACCGATGCTGTCCCGTAATATTTTGGGCCACCTTCGAATATAAAGTTTATTAGTTCAGGAGCCTGAGGAGCTGAACATGTATCATAGAATATTAAATAAGCTGTTATAACGACAAAAACCGTTTCCAATAACGTTATCGCCAGCAGCACTGAGAGCTGTTGTACTGTTGCACTATGGACACATTTGCAGTTGAACCCTCAGGAGAACATACTCCCCAGGGCACTGGTCTCCCATTGCCCCAAGACCCCCTGGAGAGAATGAATTCTTCTCTAAATAATTTTTCCACAACGTCAGAGAGAGGTTGTGGGAATGCTTAGTGTAACATAGTGTTACTGTTTATGGATTAAGTAAGAGAACAAGCAATTCTGTCAATATGTAATGGGTGAGACAGAATCCATGTCTACACAAGATTTAAGACTTCTTTACATTGCTACAAAAATATTATTTTTAAATTGAAAACTAATGTTTTGGGCAATAAGGCTGGTCATGAATCTTAGAATTTTGTATCTAACCAAGCAAAGGTTTCACTGATTTAAGGTCTCCAGATTCATGATTCAGAACTGTTCCAAAACTGACCTTGTCAGCTGCATGGGTCAATCACCATCTCACAAGATTGCTTTGTTTTTATAGGTGATGCTAAAACATTAGTTACAAAAATGTCATGTGCTGGGAAGGTTTCAGTGACTGGTACACTCTCTGTAGAGCCCTGACTCTGCCGACAACAAGGCTGAAGTGTCTGGCCTCCCGGTACCACGATCAAACCCCAACCGTCCGTACCTCCGCCCCAGCGCAGGCAGCGGGCCATGTCGTTCCCGGTCCCCAGAGGCAGAATGGCGACTGGAGGATCCCTGGCAAAGTTAGCTTTGTCTGCAGGGCGAAAGAGGGAGCGGTTAGCCCTGAACGTAATACCACATTGAGTTTGGACCAATGGGTTGTTTACTATTAAGAAGGCAGGATCTCAGTATGAAAATTTGTTTCTACTGCAATAGCTTCGTAGGCATTCTGGAAAAGACTACAACTGATTCTGTGTTGCCTGTACTGTTGAATGTACAGGCAACTGCATATTATATCAACATAGAATTTGTTATGTAATAGTAAAGATCTCTGGGTGTCAAGGACATAATGTAGTTGCTTCCTGTTCGTAATATAGATGCATTTAATGTCACATTATAATGGCAACATGTAATAGTGTAAGAAATGATGATTCTTAAAGATGTTGTGGTTTGGTGAACACAGATCACTAATTTGTAAACAGTATACTGGTAAGACAGTGCTTGCTATCAATCACAACAGGCAGGGAGTCACTGCTTACAAGCCCTATTGTATATCACCAAGTCTTTCACTGTGTGGTAACCATGGTACAGCGCATGTTGGTTGGCATCAGTCTTTGCATTGTTAACTGAAAGGGCCTTGTTACCGATGCAGTCCAGGATCCATCCTACAGTGCCATCCCCACCGCACGCCAGCACCCGGAAGTCAGGGACATCGTGGAAAAAGTTGAGGCTGAGGAGAGATGCGACAGAGGGGTAAGTCAGGCATTGATAGCAGTATGGTTGGTCCTGCGCTGTTTAGGCTCTTTATGGCTCAGTGTGGTAGACTATCTCGGTCTGTTACCATGGCCACGCTGTCACCATCAGGCCTTTTAGCATGTCACCTTCAAAGGGCCTTTAATCTGGGCAGGACAAAGGTGTGTGGAAGGGAGAAGGCAGGGTCAGCCAGTCTTTCATCTCCCCGAGCTCCCCACCACATGACCACAGACAGCCCCATGGGGTTGAACTGCTGCAGAGACTGCCCTCAGCTGGTTGCTGGGGGTAATTCTAGTAACTGGCAAAAGTCTTGAATTGTTGAATCATTGAGTTACCAGATAATAACTGTTAATAATAATAACTGATTATAACTGTTGTACTATTTTAACAGTGCATCTTCATTTAAAAAGGATAAATATATGACATTAAAATATAGACACTGAAACTGTCTATACTGCATATAATTATGTTGGAAGTAAGCAAAAATAAACAGTATTTTGAATTATTTTGTAAAGGCATACATAACCTAAAGCAATTAACTTCATGGAAATTATCCAAATTCATCTATTTGTTTAAAATCTGTATAAGGTCATTGCCATGGTGCTGATGTAATTGGAGCCGAGGCATGTTTCAGGAATGGTTTAACTTGTATTACAGTTCAAGGCTCTGCTAAATACATGCCGTGGCCCAGAAATGACAGGGGATTATGGTATCGGTTGGGAACATCAGTCCTGGCCATGAAGGGCAGTTTAAATCCAATCCCAGGGCACTATGGTCAGAAGGGAGGGTCACTTGGCAACATTGCTACAGGATGTAGATCAAGGCAGTAATGTAAGTTAACCACAGAACGCCAGTGGGAGATGGACATATTATACAGTCTTGCCAGTAGAGATTGATTAGCTGGTACTAACGAGGGAACGAGTGGGTAGGAAATGATGCACTCGGCCAGGCTGGACAGCTAAGCAAGTGAAGGGAAACGTAGACAAGAGTGAAAAGTAGACAGAGAGAGAGAGATGGAGAGAGAGAGAGAGAGAGAGAGAGAGGGGGGAAGGGGGATATAGGCTGCCCTTATAAGGCTATAAAGAGAGCCTATTACGGTCCATTACGGTCCACAGCGTTTTCTCTGTGTCCACTCTCACAGTCCCTTGGCCAGCCTTTTCTATGTACTGTCTTAATTGCTATTAAAATCTTTTCCCCTCACTTGGCATGTGTTTTTGTATGACATCTGTGGCATTTTTAAATTCATTTTTTGTGACTTTTTGTGATCTTTTGTAATGGCTGACTCACAAAAGCCAGAGAATAAACCATCTGTTTACTTTTAAAGGTCAGAGCTGCTCATACGTTTCAGTCCATATTGGATTCATTTGATTTCCATCTGTATTCATAGATACTGACAATGTTTCTACATTCACGGATGGTCAAAATGAATCACAAAAAAAGAGTAACGCCGGCATGCCAATAGCATGGGTCAGGGAGGACATCTTAGGGTTTTGTGGGGAAAAAAAGTTTGTGCGTTTTGGAGTCACGGTGAATATGTAATTTGACCTACCAAAGCTTCAGAGAATATCGTGACTGCTAAAAAATTCAAAAAAATCACGGCGTTTCAGTTTTATGAATGGAAATACCTTGATGATCGAATCTCCTGTACTTCAGTATGCACAATGCCGTGCAGAAACATAGCTTTTCACGTAGCAATGAATCACTTCCCCATCTTGTCACAGTCACACAGAAATGAAGAAAAGCTTAGCCCTTCTGTGGTGTGTAAAATCTCGCCACCAACACCCCCAGGCCCCAATGACAAATGACGCTTGTGAGTGGCAGAAGAGTTTTGTGTTTCCCCACATTTGTCGCTAATACAGAGAGAACTTGTTGGGAAGTTATTAGCACCGGCCAGCAGCCTGCCACAGGAGAGGGATAGAGAGAGGGAGGAGGACACAAGGAGAGAGGAAAAGAGAGAGAGAGAGACACGGATATGAGGAAGGTGAAGGGAGACACACAGTCCTGGGGTTCAGTAAAGAAGTGGTTAATCTGTCTCTCATCCCTCTCTCGTGGTCTAGTGGTCACTCTACACTGGTCACAGTTCAACTTGGAGCAGCACGGAGGGTTCAATACTGTAAAGACCGTGATCCCCAGGGCTCCTCATGACTCTGAGTGAGAAAAGGGTAAATGACGGGACTCAGTGAGGTATGTTCCTCTTCAGACGGTAATGTGAGTGGGTGACCTATCTGGGACTGGAAGTCAGAGCTTGAGTCTGGTGAGTGCATTGTTCAGATGACTCACCCCGTCATGGGTCCGCCCCGGTCCAGACTGTACACCTGCCTCGGGTTCAGCAAGTACTGAAACTTCCGTAACACCCTGTTCACGCATATGGATACACACAAACACACACATACACACACACACACACACACACACAAACCGAAAAGAATGCAATTGCAGCGTCAGCACCCCACATGACTTCCCATACCCACGCCTAAAACCAGTGCCGTGTAATAAATACAAAGAAATGAGGAGACAGGAAGCCGACAGTCTGAGATCCATCATGCAGAACCCTCTCAGTCTGGAATATAACCCAATATGTAGAGAGATAATTGGAGCACTTTAAACTCCCAAGGACGTGATTTAGAAGAATGATGCACACTCAGAGAAAGAAAAAAAAACTAAGACAAGGCTACAGATCTGTTGAAAAGCATTCAAGCCCATGAGAGCAGTTTGACTAATTTAAAAACAATGTATAATTTAACAAAAGACTGACTTGTCAATCCTCTGGCTAGGATTAACACAGCAAAAAAAACTGCTATTGTCATAAAACTATTTATTACATAAAGAAATTCTTCGTTATCAATAGAAATTGTATTGCTAGAGTTACTCTTTGTTCAGCCATTTAGTAGGACAATCCAAAGTACTGCAATAAAAATGTTTTATTCCGGCAAAAGTCATGACATCTCGTATCGCAAAATCTTGTATCGGCATTTGCAGGTTTGAATCCAGATCATGTCATTTGCGGATTGTAACCGGGAATTGTGGGTGGGGATTGGCAAGGCTTTTCTCAGCTTGTCGCTAACTCTTGTCAGCTTACTAAGCGCTTACACGCTAGCAGTGTTGTCGAGAGGGGCGGGCCTCTACTCCAAACTCTGCAGCCTGCATTGCCTGCACTGTAAAAAGAAGCGGAGGAAATGTACTGAAGCTGAAGACAGTACATTGCACGGCCAAAAGTATGCGGACACGTGTTCGCAGAACATCTCCTTTAGGCCTGGTAAATTTGAAGATGCACAATGTAATTGCCGTTACAACTCTGTGTAGGCCAATCAAGATCTTCCATACTGATCTCGACAAACCATTTCCGTATGGACCTCACTTTGTGCACAGGGACATTGTCATGCTGAAACAGGAAAGTGCCTTCCTCAAACTGTTGCCATAAATTTTGGAAGCTCAGGATCATGTCATATTAGGCATATTATCTAGAATGTCATATTAGGCTGCAGAGTTAAGATTTCCCTTTACGGGAACCTGGAAAAGTGGCCAAGCCAGAACCATGAAAATAAGCCTCAGGCCATTATTCCTCCTCCACCAAACTTTACATTTGGCATTATGCATTCAGGTAGGCAGTGTTCTCCTGGCATCGACCAAACCTAGATTCGTCAGTCGGACTGCCAGATGGTGAAGAATGACTCATCACTCCAGAGAACGCGTTTCACTGCTCCAGAGTTTGACGGCAGCGAGCTTTACACCACCAGCTCGGCATTGCACATGGTGATCCATGGAGCAATGCTCGGCCATGGAAACCCATTTCATGAAGCCCCTGGTGAACGGTTCTTGTGCTGACATTGCTTCCAGAAGCAGTTTGGAACCCATTAGTGAATTTTGCGACCAAGGAAAGGGGTCCCGATCGGTGAGCTTGTGTGGCACACCACTTCACGGCTAAGCCATTGTTGCTCCTAGACATTTTCACTTCACAATAACAGCACTCACACAGTTGAAATAGGGGGTCCACATACTTTTGGCTATGTAGTGTACATACATGCCATATTGAAACATAACATTTAGCATGCTGATTTATAAAACCAGAAAATGAATGACCTTTACAAAAGGTGCCCACCAGCAAATTAAGTTTCCTGCCTCCTTTCATCATTGTCTCTGTGCATGTTAGCTCATAATTTTCTCCACATGCCCAGGTAATCCATCGGTCTCACAATATGGCTGTACCTATGCAGCACCTTTGTAGCCTGGTCACAGCATCACAGGAAGGCTATGCCAGCAGGGGAGAATCTGCTGCCAACCCGCTGCAGTGATGGGGGGGTATTTTGGTAGCCATCTGCTGCTCTAAGCACATGGCTCACTTGGAGGGGTGGGGCTCAGGGAGGAGGCGGGGCACTCACCTCTCGCCCTGTCGCCCGCCGCTCTTTGGGTTGACCAGAACCAGGAGGGGGTGTGTCCCTGGCAGAGGAGTGATCTAAGCAGGAGCGCAAAACAAACACGCAAATATCGACAAGGGAAAATAAGGTTAGAAAATAACAACCATTGAACACACTCTGTTACACTTACACTCATACGTGCACACAAGCGCGTAAGTGTGGTCATACAGTCATGCATTAGGCACTTAAAATGTTCTACCGAGGTCCATAGCACTAAAGCAAGGCATTGATTCTAACTGCTCCGCACTAATCCATCCGGCCCATTGGCAATCCTGCACTGCACTCAGCTACTCCAGTCCGCTTACCTGAAGCCCCTGTCCATCTCCGGTGAACTTGAAGCTCAGGGTGGTGTCCTCAGGACTGATACTGGGGGATGACTCTCCTTCACTGCGTTTCATGACAGACTGACGATCCTGCAGAGAAACAGGCGGACTGGAAACATTAAAACTGCTGTGACTGGTACAGTGCAAATAGTAATTAGGATCATGGAGATTCTCCCCATTGATGGGTTGGAATCGCAGGTGTTGCCATATTACTGAAGAAAAAAAAAAACTTCAAATTATGAACTGGAGAAATACATGTGAGATATTGTCTATGTGCATTCTGTCTTGCAATATGATCCATGTATGCATGTATGAACTACACCAATTATACTATGCAAATTGTAATGTATCAGAAAAGTACATCACATCCGCACTCTGCTTCTTGGGCTTCTGTGCAGTGATTGATGGTCTTTGCCGATTGCTAAAACAGCAGTGTTTCTATAAATACTGTCAAACATGCGGGTTTATTCATTCGTTTATATAATACTGAGAGAAAGTGTTATCTGGAGCTAGCTGGCAGCTGCCCGTTCTGAACATTTGTCTGCTTTTGCATTACATAATATTACTTTATTTATTGCTTAGCGGGGTGGGTTACGTAACACACACTTCGCATTTCGTTACACTGCCTGACAGCTAATGAAGGGTGTGCAGGTAAGGATCCATGGATCAGCATTCTATTCTTTGCTTATGACTAAAATCTTGTGTCTTATGACTAAAATCTTGTGTCTTATGATTAAAATCTTGTGTCTTGTGATTAAAATCTGCATTTTTGGCGGAGGTAATTGTTTCTTGCGGAAGACGAGCGTTTCAGCTGAATCGGTTACGGCAGATCAGACGCTGTGGAGTGCAGACGGAGAGTCAAACCAGCGCCTCACCAGCACCACAGGGCAGATGTAGGATGGCAACAGGATGTGGTCCCTCAGTGCCCCTCCATCACAATCGGGCTTCACATTGGACGCACACTTGTTGTGAAGCTGGTGGACAGAGAGATCAGCAGTCAGAAGACTCGACACTCGAATCAGAGTTTACTGATAACATCAACGACAATAATAACAACTATAATAATAAAAAAATTATAATTGCCATGCCAGAATTGGCTTGTTAATTTAACCTGCAATGCTGTCTCATATCAATACAAGAACATGCACATCTTTTAGAATAAGTAGCTAGTAATGAGGATTAACTTAATCAAATCAAGCAAAGATCAAGCAGTGTGGAAGCCTATTTCTGCCACACATAAAGATATTTTTATCTTGTAATTACGTGATGATGACGTATTCACGTTATAGGGAATTATCAAATTACCAAATTGAACTAGCATACATGAGACAAAATAAAGATGTCAGATGCTGTCCATTTTGTACAAGCTTACTTTAGCTTGAGATTTAGCCACAGATAAATACAGTATTTAGCTCATTTACACCAGATCTTGATAGTTTTTTTTGTTTGTTTTCACTTACATGTGTCCTTAAAACATTGTATGCAGGGGATACAGAACTGATGTTGTCTTAAAATGTTAATTTAATCTTGAAAATAAAAAAGTCCATAAATAATTATATATATTATAATGATCATTCACTTGTTTTCATAATATCCCGTTGTCTTGCTGCGGCCAACGTTTTTAAATACCTTGCAACACACTCTTATAAATTCCTTTTTTACAGGAAATACCCTCCATACTCAGGTACTAGGCTGTGAGGTGGTTTAGAGACACCTTATTTTAGGACTGTTTGGACAGCTTGTCATTTTTTACAGAATTTTATCTCACAGTGTATTTGACGCCCTATCTTCTCAGTGTAAAGATTACTTAAAACAGCAAGACTACTCTGCTTACAAAACGGGAGGGTAGAGCTCTCTATAAATGGCACCCTCTGGTGCTGAAATGTGCCTTATAATTGTTCGAGCAGAATGTTCTTGAAATTTGAACACCATTGTTTTGCTGAAAACATGCCTGTTTCTGGCAAGGGTCAAAACATATACAGATATTTTTATATTTGTAGTTTATTTTTATATTGTTATATAGAATGACATACATAAAGTGCTAAAATGTACGCAGTGTATATTTTTTTATATAATGGACTGCGGTTAAGGAACTTTCGTTATGGTTTGTGAGGCACCGACGTGCAGGACTAACCGTGAGGTTTATACTTTTTTATACAGGCGTCAGTCACCTGACACAACGCCGCACGAACGAGGGCTAAAGTATTTTACCAGGGCAGAAAAATGTTCCACATTTGTAAGTTGTGTTCCAAAAAGTATAGCAAGGAGATACTGCGCTTATATGGAGCCTTCAATTCTCACTTAAAATAATATTTAAGACAGCAAGACGTGACTGCACAGCTTACAATACAGGCGAGTGGAGCCCATATAGTTGGCGCCCTCTACTGCTGAAATGTGACTTAACAATGTTCCACAGAATGTCCTTGTAATTTAGAAAGCCAGTGTATTACCGTCAACAACAAATAGTTGCTGAAAACATGATTAGTGTAAATAATTGCAGTACAATAAATTTAAGGACGAATTTAGGCAAAACACAAGCGAACATTTTAAGCACTTTCGAATGAAGAGAATTACTGTAATCTTATAAGTCTGTTACAAACAACCAAGAAAACAACATAACGTTTCCAAGCTGTATAACATTAAAATACAATTTACGTGGATTTACTTGTCATTACCAAGGCGACTCTTCGTGTAATGACAGCATGTACCACTAGAGGCCAGTGCAAACTCACAGTGATCTGACACCAGACACAGTGCAAGCCTGTCAGGCCCTGGTAGCACTTGATGCTTCTGTGACAGCGATCGCACTTTGTGGGCGAGTTCCCCTCCATCCACACATGCTGCATAGCCTGTTGAGGTTAAGGCAAAGAGAGTTCATAGTCTTTGTAAAAGTATGGCCTTCTTAATTATACTTTCAAATGCTTAAACACATTCAACTTAATTATAACAGACTAACCTGGGAGAAAATAAATACATAAATAACAATTTAAAAAATTAATAAACACTTAGTGTGATTATCATTAAGCCCCGGAATTCTAATGGCTAATTCAAAGGGTTAAGGTATTCCGTTACTTATTTGACTATAAAATGTAATAATGGTGTGACCTTTTTTTTACATCAAACACATTTAAGTTTAATACTGGTGTTACTTATCATTTTGAGAATCAGACAGACTAAATGCAAAATCATTCTACTTCAAACCTAGAGCAACAGAAGACGCAAGTCAGATAGACTCGTGCACAAACAGATGTTCACATTGAGGAAGTAATTTCTGTTTAAATGCCTAATTGCTTCATTAATTAATTAATTAAAACGCTTCATTACTGTGCACAGTGCTACCTGTAGGCGGCAGCCTTGATACAAGTAATGAAGCTCCATTCCATTTTGCTAAATCGGGTCACAATCAAAAGGCGCTGTACATAAATTCCCTTTAACCTGATACACTTCGACCTGACCTTTCTCTCTCTTTTGCCTACTCTGTAATATACTTGTCATGAAAGGACTTTTGCTAGCTTCAATTCCTTTGTCATAATATCACTATAAATTTGGTTTTAACTAAATCTGAATCGCTATGTATAATTACAAATCTGAAAATACATCTATACCATATCACATCAAGCAAATAATTTAATGAAATTTCAATAGTTTAATTTTATTATACTGTATCTTCAAATTTTCTTCAAATTTTTCTTCAAATTTTTCTT
>JAOYSI010060588.1:9760-23954 GCA_025775065.1 Hiodon alosoides
ATCATTGAAGACACAATGAGGAGTTGCACCTTTTGGACACATACATTTTAAAAACCCACACAAATTATATATATATATATATATATATATATACACACACAGAAGATCACACAGCCCAAAAAAATAAACCACACCATAGCATATGTGTGCCACCACTGGTGGAAAGTTGTGTAGTTTTTGTTTTTGGTTTGAAGCTTTTTATTTTTATTTGTCACTAATTAAAATGGTGTCCATTTCCTTCAGAATTTGTTGCCTATTGAATTGTATTTGTAACATGAATTAAAGTCGTGTCTCCTTTTCCCGAGGAGATTGCTGGGGTTATCAAATTGTCCGTGTTTACTGAATCTACTGGAGGTTCTTCTCTTGTTACTTCAGAACACAACCTACTGAAGTGCCATACATGCTTTAGACTCGCTGCTTTGGACATCGAACGGCAGCAGACTAAACTGGGGGAAACGGAGGAGCTACTCATAAGGACTGGTTACTTTGAAGAAAACACTCTTTATCCTTTTAGTCACTGAGGAAATTGTACGTGGCTCCGATTTAAAGACAACCCCTCTGTGTTTAAGGCGATAATCATAACAATACCGTGGTCGGTAAACATATGATCAAGTGAAAACGGTGATCATGTCATTGTTAACCGGTAAATCACCTTCTACAGGGTTTCTTCGCCGTTGTCCGCCGTGGTAACCGGTCGGGCTACACGTGTTTTTTTTTTTTTTTTTGGGGGGGGTTTAAACATAGGCTACGGTGAACAACATCTAGTCCGTAGTTTTAGTCGGCTAGAAAAACAACACAAGTCACAGCGCGCAGCAAGACTGCCCGGAGAAAATACTCCCGTGGTTTGGCGCCAGTTTAATCCGTGGTCGCAGTGAAGACAAAACTTTGCAAAAGGTTGACCTGTATTCCGGCTGAGGTTTCCAAGTTTCAAAATAGGTTTTTATCGCAATATATGGGAATCAACCCAAGCGTCTTGTTGACCGGCAGAAAAATTCTAAAAAACGAAAATGCACGGGTGCAACCATACTTATATATTTTAATAAATATTTATTAGTGGTCCACAACCAGTGTAATTAAATTAAGTGGGCCTTAAGAAATCTTTATATAATTTCCGTTTAATTTTTTTCAGCAAAGGCTTGTTATTATTATTTACAACATCACAAAATACATTGTCCATCGTTAAGTTAGATTAATATACAGAGAAAATGAAAATGTAATTACTGTTACGCTGGAAATTATTTTTAAACTGTGATATCATTCAATAAAACAACAAATATGTACTAAATAACCGCTTCGTTAGGATGCCTGTTTTTTTAGTCCTCTACTTGGTAAATTGTTTGTGTTTTTGGTAGTTGTGTTAGTCTTTAGCGTTTACGATAGTGCTCATTTAGAGTTAAAGACAACTAATTCAGAAGTTAGGAAGCCAGAACCCTTTAGTTTCAAGTCTGACAGATAAGTGTCGACGTCATAGCCCAGCCCAGGGTGGGATCTGTGATGCAGCGACTGAGAGCGAGGATTAAAACGGTGGGCTGGGCGGGATCTAGCACAATCAAACGGAGACAGCTACGTCGGAGAAGGCGAGAGATTTGGAAGAGACCCTTGCTTGCAGGTCAGTCACCATCACGTCGCGAACACTTCTAAATCTGCATAAATTTGATACAAAAGTTGCTCAATAAAGTAGAGATTGTACTTATTGGTTTTAACTCAAAGTGGACGTATATTTATGTACGCTTACCAACATTTACTCGTACTGCATTGTTTTGTACTGATTTTCCTAATAATTTACACATGTAGACACTTTTTTGTAATGCACAGCCGAAAAACATCATCCAAGCCGAGCAATGCGAACAATTTATATATATCATTAATATGTCCCGATTTTAAGCACTGGAAATTGAGGCGAAGGCAGAGCATAATTTATTGAACACATCAATAAATTATTTAATTGTTCCAGAACAGACATCTAGTCTAAGGATTCTTTTCTTAAAGGGACAAGAGCCGTTGAAAAGTTCAAAATGATCTCCACTGTAATTATGGCATCGGGGGGATGCATTAACCTATCCATGCACTGAAAAGCCAGGAGTGCTTGTTCCGTGAGGTCGTGGGCTGCGGTCAGAGAGCCTCTGTGTTTATATGAGGAACTGGCAGCAGGAGCAGAAAGTAAGAGGAATGGAGGGGAGGATTTCTCTGGCTCAGGAATAGGCATTCATTCAACAGGAATAACCCAGGAGGAGCTTAATAACATCCAGATGCGTGGCTGGAAGGGAAGAGGGTGGCTCCCTTAGCACCTCTTGTCCAAACACTTCTCCACCAATCCTGGGGCCACAGAGTGGAGACATTTGAGACACCTTCGTTTGTTTTTACATGACCTTGAGCGTGCTCCTGGAGTGTCTCTGGATTTGTGTGCTGTGGATTGATAGTTAGGGTATATAGACCACCCCCCTTCTTTTCAGCGCTCCCCCCTGCTACACAGAGAATGGCTGGTTCTGCATATTGCAGGAGCCGCTCCCGAGGCTGTCATGAAGCTCTTCCCAGGCTTTGTCTGTAGGGTAGCCTTTCTGCAGTAAAGTAAAAAACCTTGTGCTAGCATTGCAGATATCCGTGAAGCCCATGAAGTGCTTCCGGAATCAAAAGCTAAAGGCCAAACCAAGGAGAGGGTTTTTAAATCAGAGATAAAAATAATTAGTTTTTTTTTTTTTTTTTTTGCTACCATGGCTTAGCTTCCTGAGGCAGTATGTACACACAGACACACACAAACACACGTACAAGCACACTCATGCACCATCTCTCATACAGACACGTACACACAGCAGCGCTCCCTGGGGCGACAGACAGGCAGAACTGTCTCTGTCAACTGTTTACTCTGGCAGGTCTCATTTTTCCGTTAACAGCCTCTGGAAAGCATTATATGAAAGATGATTCATGAGTGTGTGTGTATGAGAACTAGTTAGCATCTGTGATTTTGAGTGTGTGTCTCTCTGTCTGTTATTGTACGTATATGTTTCTAAGTTTGTGTGAGTATGGACACTCACCTTTCCCCTTCACAGCAGGATCCAGGATGATGTGGACAACCCTGCTTCTGTGTTTGGGGGCGTTCCTGTCCCTCTCTCACACTCAGTTGGTGAGGTTGCAATCCCACTTCTCTACCCTTAACTCCAAATTAGACTACACAGTTACCTCCATTGAAGCATTACTCTTATTATTCACTATGACCATTTCACCCATGTGTTCCTTACTTTCTTTTCTATTGTGGGTGGAAAAAAATGTAACCTGTGTTGTTTCCCAGACCACAGTATTCGCAGTAAAGCTAGAGCAATGACTTGCCACTACATAAAATATGTCTTCCTTCCTCTTTGCTCCCATCCCATTGGCCTCTGACAAACATGCCTCCTCACAGCTGGATCCAGAAGAGGGCAACGTGGATGAGGGGCCGGTGGAACTGTTTACCACGCCCACCACCAAAATGGGTGCCGCCACCTCTGACTTCGGCTACAACCTGTTCCGCCAGTTGGTGGCGCGTGACCCCAAGGCCAGCATCCTCCTGTCCCCAGTCAGCATCTCTGCTGCTCTCACACAGCTCTCCATGGGTGAGCCCAACACCGCCCCCCACTACCTGGGAGTCACCCACATTAATGTCACTGTTTGCCACTGCTTCAAATTGGAGTAGCATTATTACATTTACAGCTGAAGTTGCAAGTGGAGGTTTATTAGCAGGAAGGCTTCTGTACCTGAACCGCCATGCTGCCTGTTGCCTTTTCCTGCCTACGACTCGCAGCAGCACAGACAGTAAGAGATTACTGGTGCCACTGAGTCCTTGTCTTTATATCTCCATTCTCTCTTACCCCCCACCCCCAGGTGCTTCAACTGAAGCGGAGAAACAGCTGTACCGGACTCTGCGCTTCCACAACCTGCAGGACGGCCAGTTGCATGACACCCTGCAGAGCCTGCTGTCTGCCCTGCAGGCCCCGGGCAAGGGCCTGAGCTTAGCGTCCCGTGTCTACTTGGAGAGGAGTGAGTCCCTGAGCCCTTGCCTCGGAAAAGCAACTTTATATAGAACATAGGATATACTCACATAGTGCAATAGTATACACTGCTTGACATTTCCTCTGTCTATAAAGAATAAGAACGTTTAAATACAAAAACCCTGTTGCAACTCTTTGCAACAAACTAACAGGTTCACGCAGGAAATCATGCCTGCATATTTTATGCACGATTATTGAGTTTGTTGTTTAGTGGGACAGGTGCACTCTGTCACCCCACATAGTTTAGGTCACAGATCAGGCCATAGTGCCATATGGTTCCAGTCTCCAGCATACCAGAATGCGGGTCACCATGTCTTGTCCTTGGGAGCCCCGATCCATCTGGCCTTAAACATCACTCTAAATCATCTGTCTCTGGAGGATCATGGACAGTTTGTTTGGGCTGATTGATTTGACTGTCTCAACTGACCAATCAGATTTGAGTCACCATAGTCCTTTGGAACAATCAGCTGCTCAACTCTTACTCTTTTCAGAAACCAGGTCTGTAGGACCGGCACACTTAGAGCTCTCCAGGACCAGGGTTCAACCAGAGTCGGAGAGCCTTGCTGTTGATGCCATTTGCAGCCAATAGGAGGAGTTGCATGCCAACGGTCCACGGTCAGCCGCTATGTTCATAGCTGTTGGACCGAACTTGCCCACTGATAATCACTGACACGCCTGAGAACGGTGGAGTTAGAAGAGCACTGACATTTGGACTTCTGGCCCGGTTGTGGTTGACCTGTCATGTTCTGGTCTCCGTGAGCAGAGCTGCGGCTCAGATTGGACTACCTGAATGCAGTGGAGAAGCAGTATGCAGTGCGGCCCAAGGCGCTGACGGGAGGGGCTCGTGACCAGAAGGAGATCAACAACTGGGTCAAGCAGCAAACAGGGGGCAAGGTGGACCACCTCCTCACTTCACCGCTCCCTAGGAATGCAGGGGTGGTCCCGGTGGGCGCAGCCTACTTCAAAGGTAAACGGCTAAGGTAAGCAGAGCCATTTAATATGGTCCAATGTCCATTGCCTTGCTGACTCGTGTGCATTTGCTGTCTGGCCCAAAGGTCGGTGGGTGACCCGGTTCGGCCAGAGTGGTAAGATGGAGGACTTCATGTTAGACGGGGCGGCGCCTACACGGGTACCCATGATGCAACAGGAAAGGTACCCAGTTAAGATGGGTAACGACCCGGACCTTGGGTGTACAGTGAGTTTTTTTTTTTCTTTGAAGTTGAAGTACCATGGACTGCTTAATTTTTCCACGTAACCTTGTGATCTGGAGGTTTCAGAGATAGATCTATAAATAAAGGGACAGACCAGATTGTACCCTTAACTGACACAGTACTGTAGATTGAGAATCTTTCAGTGGGTCTCTTCTAGCCTTTCTTTAATCCATCTTTATTCCGATCTTCACAAGGAAATGCTAATATGCAACATGGTTTATTGATGATAAAATACTTGCTGAGCATTGTTAGAATGTTAGAGTGTTTATATGTTAGAATAGAATGTTTTTTTTTAAAAACAAATAAGTTTGATGCTAGAGAGAAAACGTTTTTTTTATTTTTTTTAAGGGGTGCAGGGCTGAACTCATCTCTTTCCCTATCTAGATCACTCAGGTCCAGATGGACAGTGATGTCAGCACAATTTTCTTCCTGCCCGACTACGTCACTCAGAACATGACGCTCATCGAGGAGAGCCTGACTGCTGAGTTTGTACAGGACCTCACAATGACCCTCCACACGGTGCAGGTCAACCTTGCCCTCCCAGTCCTCAAACTGAGCTTCTCCACTGATGTGCTCCCCCTGCTGTCAGACATGGGTAAGTACGTGATCAAGCAGCAGGCAAGGGCTTATGGTTTTACCACATTTGAGCTGATGGAGACTTCAATGTCTGCCTTTATGTCAAGGTATGCTATATATCTACACAAATACAATATTGCCACTTTCAGGGCTGCAGTATTATGCTTTTGTCAGATAATGCATGAAACTTGAAAAAGAGTGTATTCAGTAAAATTAGACTTGTATGTGTATTTGTTGCGTTCTTGCAATAACCTCCATGAACGTGTCACCCTTAAACCCGTCATTTCCCCCCAGGCTTGTCGGACTGGCTGACTCATACAGACCTGTTGAAGATCACCACCCAGGCCGCCAAGCTGAGCAGCCTGCGTCACAAAGCCATGATGGAGACAGCCCCTGAGGGCAGCCAATATGCCAGCTCCACCCCAAGTGCCAGCGGCCAATCACTGGACCTGCCCTTTCGCATAGACCGCCCCTTCCTGTTCCTGGTGCGGGACGAGCCCTCAGGTGCACTGCTGTTCATCGGCAAGGTGCTGAACCCACGGGACTTGGACTGGGTGTGAGGCGAGCAGAACTGGTACTTTGCTACATATGCCAAGAACAGGACTGCACATGCATACTCATATGACACTGACAAGCAGCACAATCTCTCTCTTCCTCTCGCTTTTGCACTCTTTGTACAAAGGATTTGACCTCAGACATACATACACACTTAGCTGTACAGGTGGCATGCCGCACTCTCCCTCATCTCCTGCATGTCACACGTAGCTGCTGTGTTCACGAAGGACTGCCCCTGCAGCACGCCTACATGCATCACTCAATGAGGGGTTTCCAACTCTTGCATGGGCGTGGCCGAACACAGATACATTCTACTCATAACACTGGGCAGCTTTACAAGCTAAGGTGTGGTGTATTCTGGGAAACATTGCATTATAAATTACCTATACACAACTTGGCAAGCTGTCAGTACGGCATATCCTCAGTTATGCATGTATTACCATACTCACCCCAGCTATTAGCCCTGGGGGATAAAATCTAGATAAGAAATGAAGCCCACATATTCCATTATTTGAACTACTTGGACAATCATGAATTCCCCTCCTCCCTCCGGATACTTCCCAGCCTTAAATTTCAAGTTATTTCCAGTTATTTTGCCTTAAAAAAATTTCCAGCTGTAATGTATTGAAAAAACATGTTGAGACAGTGTACAGCCCTGAGGCCGCAAGTATGGAATGTTCATCAAACTCAGAATGAAGTTTTTGAACACACTGAAGAAAATAAATCTTGCCAGTAGAAAAATTGCCCTTTCCATGTTGTAAGTGTTGTAAGTGCTTGCATAGTTGAGTGTTGATTCAGTCTGCCACGTCCCTCCCATTCCAGCGTTTCTCTCTGAACAATCCAAGTTTACTGGAAATCGCTGCAGCCGCCCTAGAATCAGAATTCCTAGGACGTATCCTGCAGGGACACCACAGAAACAGGGAGATGAACAACCCCCTTCCCTGACCCTCCCCACCACAGCTTCTTGAAGCTTGTCCCCTTACCAACATTTCTTCTGCCTCATCTACAAAACAAAAGC
Organism: Hiodon alosoides; assembly: GCA_025775065.1. Classification (NCBI taxonomy): domain Eukaryota; kingdom Metazoa; phylum Chordata; class Actinopteri; order Hiodontiformes; family Hiodontidae; genus Hiodon; species Hiodon alosoides. The sequence continues at coordinate 17,143 of JAOYSI010060588.1, forward strand.
ACAAGGACATCCCCCTCTCCGTACAGAATCTCAAAGCACATGTGGTTAATATTAAGCGAGTAAGCGTAGGAGAAGTTGTGTGGCATCACACAGTACAACAGAAGGTCCTGAATTACTTTATTATATATTTTAAGCTGACCACACAGCAGTCACATCCAGCGTTCCAACATTGTAGATCTGTTTAGCAGACGCTCTTGTCTGACACGTTAATGTAGTTGAATATTTAGTGGTGATTGTGGAGAGTTTCTGGCTCCAGGGTAAAGCGCAAGTGAATTTTTATTCCCCCGGGAGTTGTACCATTGAAATCGTAAGTCAGAAGCACCATTCTATTGCTTGTAGTGGTGCTCGAGCTCATCGATCCTCCCATGTGACTGACAGTCAAACACTCAGTCACCTGCTCAGTATTCTTATGCAGTGAGACTCACAGCACCCCCTGCAGGCAGTCCTCCATGGCACAGAGCTCCACCAGCTCTTCACACAGGGGTCCACAGTGCAGTGAGAGGAGACGACGGGCCTCTGGGAAAAAGGTGAGGGCCAGCTGGGGCTCCCCACTAAAGGGTGGGAGAGAGAGAGAGAGAGAGAGAGAGAGAGGGAGAGAACTGAGAGAATGATCTGCATGACCTCCTTTTACTGAGTTGTCATTTTAAAATGAGAAACTTTGATATCTCATCAAATCAATCTCATTATTATTATTATTATTATTATTATTATTATTATTATTATTAGCTGTGACCAGAAAATCCAGTCACTGTTGGTTAAATACGGTATTCTGCTAAAGCTAGCAGTGACAGTTAGATAGAATCTTCTCTTAGAGCAGAGACAGAAGCCTGCCACACTTTCCCTCCAAAACTCCAAGGACTTCCAGCTTCCACCATACATCCATCTGGCCCAACGTCACTCCCTGGACCTGGACTTCCTCTATGACAATTTGCACCTACATAAAAGAGGCAGTGCCTGCATTTGCCAAAAACTTTCTCCACAGAAATGGAACATGGAACTTCCAGAACAACGGACGAGGGTCCAGCGCCCCCACCCCCCCACATTGAGAGCCCTCTGCAGCCAGACCCTGAGCCTGAGCTCTTCAGTATTTGGTTTGAAGATATAAAATATGTTCTAATTCTACAGGAAAGATGGTGTAGAGGACATAGGCCCACTGGTTGTCACCCCGGCTTCAGAGAGTGGGTAGTCCCATCCACTGGATTAAAAGGAGTGACCCAGGGTAGAGACTAGGGAGGAATGCTAATATGGAACAAATCACAACATGCTTACTCAATAAAACTTATGAAAAGGGGAAAAGTCCCCTTACTATAACAAATATATCCCCTAGCATTGAAAGGGACATTAAACATTTCCTGGCCCAGGGAAATGTGTTGATCTGTGGGTACCTAAATTCTGGTGAAGAACCAGACTTCAAGCTCAACAGGGGGATAACTGGGGGATTCCCTCCAGAAATAACTAGGGCAGAAACAAACACAAAAGGAAAGCTACTTCTGCAGCTCTGTGGAAGCCTGTGTCCTTACATTGTCATTGGTAGTTTACGAGGGGACTTCAGGCAGAAGGGGACTTCAGGCAGTAGCACCATAGATTATGCAATCACAGATTTAGGCTGAAGCTTTTTGAGACGAGCTACTAACACCTCTGTCGGATCACAGCTAAATTAATAAGTTTCTAAATAGAGCAGAGACAAATAACTCAGACAGCCCAGTAAACTGTACAATACCAGTAAATCTTACAGTTGGACCCAAAAAAGTCCATAGAAATAACACCAAAAAAAGAAGAAATCAAATTACTCCAATACCTCTATGGCTAAAACTTACTGTAAAGACAAATCCAGCTGTAGAGAAAACCATTTTCGATAATTTGGCATCAATGCCCAATTTAACATTCTCAAAAAATAAAACCATGAAAAAGATAAATCATGAAAAATTGTTTCTACAGACATAGGAGAAAAATTACACAGGCGACTAGAGAGCCAAGACCTACACTTTAATTATTGCGAGACAAAAAAAAAGAAAAGTACCTCCAAAATCAACTCAATGTCATCCAATGCCATACAAAATGGAGATATATGGAAGAATCGTTGTAAAAAATGATATAGCAAGACAAGAAACAATCCAGGACAAAACCAATTTTGTGAAAAACTACATAACATGGAAAGACTATCCAAATCCATTGGATCAGACAATAACAGATCAAGAATTACAGGAAAAGCAGATAGCCCTGAAACGCAGAAAAGCCTGTGGGCCAGATGGCATCTTAAACAAGACGCTAAAACACACTGAACACAAAATTAAATTTTGTTGTGTAAAACGGTCATCTGGGGAACATTTTCTATTGTAACATCAAACACAAGGCCTATTGACTTCTTTACTAAGAATTATGTCTTGAGTAAAACCCAGATTGGACTTTTTCCAAATTACCGCTGATCGGATCACATTTTCACCCTGCACACCCTGGTAGACAAATACGTGAACTAAAAAAAGAGCAAAATCTTTACCCGTCTCCTTGATTTCCAAAAAGATTTTGACTATCTGGCATTGAGGCCAATTCTTCAAACTTACTAAAAGTGGTGTAGGGGGGAAAATCTACATCTCACCTTTAAGTAAACATTGTGCATAGCCTTTTTAATGTGGGAATTAAAAGAAAGCGCGAGTGAGAGACTAAACGTCAGAGTCTGTACAATTTTATATTATATTACACACAACATATGAGCACATTTGCACTTCATAAGTTCATTTATCAGTTGCTCGTTTCCTCTTAACAGCAAACAAATGAAAATAAGTTAAACACCTACATTACAAAACCTCGACAGACTGGTGTCTCTCTTCGGATGGCACTGTACATCACTTACAGTAGTAAAAGTGCGGATTTCCCTACCAGGTACTCACCCATTGAAGTGCAGCTGTATCAGCTTGAAGAGCTGGCGGCCCAGCTCGGCACTGTCCCCCCCGTACTGGGCCCGCACGGCCGCCACACTGCGGGAGAGCTGGGCTGCAGCCTGCTGCCACTCACCTGCAGGGGGAGGGGAAACCACAACATCTACCTAAGTGACAGCTGATAGTCCTTTGATCACTCCTGAAGTCAACTGCCGTTTTATTTTTCCCATTCGCAGACGACTCACCCATGACGGCATGTGCCCTGGCAGACACGTCAGCCAGCTCGCCCTGTACCGGGTGTGTGTCTGTCAAGATCCGACCGGCCTGGTCCATGGCTGCCTTTAATACCTTCAGGGCCTCCTCTTAAAAGTGGAAATGGTGGAGAGAACAGAGTAAGGGGAATTTCACAAGTGCTCTTACACACAGATACAGTTCAGTGTTTCTCCCGCTGTTAAATATCCAGCGGCGTGCCTAGCAGAAAATCACGACTGCCATGTCAAGTCGAATCCACGACTGTCTTTAAGTTATCTTACCCAAGTAACACCATGACTAAACATTCTCCAAACGCAATCACGCGAACACAAACATACTGGAGTTGGGACCCAGTTCACGCACTCACCTGGTCTGTCCCTCTCAATGAGCCCAACAGCCTGGTCCACACACTCCTGAAGCTCCTGCAGCCGGTGGGTTAACTCCGTGACGGAAAGCTGGAGACCACAGGAGGACCTTGAGCACAGGTACCCATCCTCACCTTTCTGCAGATAACCACACACAAGTAACATGTTGAGAAAATCAAGTGTTCATTCATTAATTTATAGTATGGAATCCATGGGAGGGTCCAGCTGCTCTGGACAGCAGACTGACCTGAAGAGCTGATCTGCACTGTGTGCACCGCAGTCCCAGAGCCCGGACTGGCCCCTGGCCTTTGTCCTCTGACCCCACCTCCTGGCAGCAGGCCTCACACTCACAGAGAAAAAAGTACTGCTCATGCAAGAGGCGCCGTCGCTCTTCCCCAGACATTCTACTGTGGTGAGGGCCTGGAGGGAGAGAGAGAAAGAGAAACTGCAATTAAGAGTTGAAATAAGAGAACGTTCTTCACTTGGGGATGTAGAGTGAGGGTTTCAGCTTAAGCTCAACCCTGTTTAACATTTATATGAAGGAATTGGCTACACCGATAGCCCATAGACTAGCTCTACATAATGCAGAAATCTACTTTTAAAAAAACAAACATCCAAACTCCAGAAATTGGAAAACACAGAATACACTATCATCTACACATACCAAGAGTCAAAATGATCTCAACAGGGAGCTTTAGATTGGCCTTGAACAAACCCACAAAGCATGCAGAAGATTTTACACCATTTAGCAGTGAAGTGTGGTGTTAACTTACACAGCAAGACTTTGCTAAACTTAGAAAATAAAGTTCCTGTTTCAGCTGAGAAAAGGAAACCAAATGACACAGACTCCCAGGAGGGACACTTCTGTTGAAAAAGAAGTGTCCAAACTGCTTTAGTAAATTAGCAGTAAGTGAACTGTAGCTCTGGATGAGATCATGGATGAGACGTAGTCAGAGGACAAAGAAGCAGGATTGAGCCTCACTCACCATAACAGTGCAGCAGCTCCTGTCCGGCAGCCATCCCCTGGGCAACGCGAACAGTGACCGTAACTGCGTTTCCTAGGCAGGGCTGAGCATCGGGGGTGGGGCTGGCCCCTGTCCTGAACACCACACTGGTGTTGGGACAGCAGGAGTGGTTCAGGAGGCTGAGGGTGGGGAAGATGGCAGTGGCAATGCGAACTTCCTGGACAGACTGCACAGCCGAGCTGCTAGATCCTGATGGGACAAAAGGGGGTCAAAGGTCTTGACTAGTGTGGTGTAAGAAGTAAAAAAGATTTGAAAAAAACTACAACCAATTATTTGTGTGGATGTTCTTTCCTCCTTTTCATTCTCTGAGGCTTACTTTCCCCACCCCATCACTCTATTGTCCTCTCACCGGTGTCTCTCAGCAAGGTCACAGCCTGGGCATTACATCTCAGCTGCAGCATGTGCCTCAAAACCGCGACTCCCAGCATGACCAGCTCCAGAGACCAGCTCCTGCAATCCCGTTGGCCCTGCCTTTGGCAGCTGTGCCAGGAAGCCGGCAGGGGACCCGTCTCCCGCAGTCTCAGGCATAACGTTGCTGCGGTCACAGCGCACAGGAAACGCAGGCTCGGCGCGTGCCTGGTCACGTGTGGTAACAAGTGATGCACGCACAGGTAGGAGCCGTCCATGTAGCAGTCTGAGCTGACAAAGTCGCTGCCTGAGCCCAGCCCATCTTGTGAACCCTCTTCACTCCCAGGTCCGCTTAGTTTCCCCTGGGCTCTGGGCTTTGGCCCTTCCTGACACAGTCTCTGGACCTCCTCGAATCCTACCTTCAGCGCCACTCTCAGTGCTAGGTGAGCCAGCACCCCCACGGCCTGTAGCTCTCCCCCGATAGGGCATTCCCAGTGGTGGTACCCCTCCCACGCAATTTGCCGACACCTCTTCCCACAGTAGCGGGCGTAGCTGCACCCCTGGCAGGGTACAGGGTTCATGGTTTCGAACAGGCAGTGATGACAGTGACGGTCCTCCGTGCCAACTTCTCCTTTCAGAGTCACTCCCTCCTTGCCCTTTGTGGTAGTCCCAGGACCTATATCTGTACCTGGGATTAGGACACAGCTGAACGCCCTTTCCTCCAGTACCACCTCTCCAGCCAGCATACTGTCCCTGGCCATCAAGTGTCGTCCTTTCCCAGGGCTGGAGTGAAGCGCCACTGAAGGGGACACACATGGAGCTACCCCTGTCCCGTGACTCGATGACACCTGGCACTCAGCATTTAACCCCTTTACCCTGCCGTCTGCCTCATCTCTTATTTCCCCAGCCGATGGTGGAAGGCGGCTCAGACACTGGGCTCTTCGGTCCAGTAGCTTCTGCTGTAGATTTTTGGGATAGCCATTGTCGATGGCACTGCTGATATCTTGAAGGCATTCCTGGAGAGGAGGGAAAAAAAGACATTAAGAAAAATATATGTTTGAAACCTTTTTCTCCTTTCTTTCAGAACATCCAATTATTTTGTTTTTCTCTCCAACTGGGAACTTCCAAATATGTTAACAAATCTCCACTCTTTGCTACGAATCCTGCCGCCAGACATGAGGAGGGTGAGAAAGCATGATTAGTCTTCTCCAATCCTAATCGAGCCACCCGTCTCTTTTACCACACTGCAGGCCACATTGCTCCCACATTGGTTCAGCATCAAATGGAGGACGGGCAAGCCTCTTAGCCCGGGAAGCCGAGAGGAGATGCTGGTTAGTGATGAGGCGGGATAAACCCTGTTGATTTCAACCATCCCAGCCCAGGCGGCCCTCCTCCGCCTGGTTACAATAGGCAAATTACATGGGCTGGTTTCAAATCTGCAAATCCAGCCCACAGAGCTCAGGCTGCGCTCTGCAAGCATCTGAACCACACGCCTTTTAGGGTTACAGCCTCATAAAATAAGCACATTTATTTTCCCTTTAAATTTAATAGTTGAACGTATGTCTAGTAAGACTGAATATTTAGAACCTCTGATTTTAAATCAAACGGTATTTGTTGCATTCCACATGCAAGCATGGCACATGGTTCTCTATCCAGTGTCCTCTGGGGATAAGATTTTAAGTAGGATAGTTAAAACAACAGAATCGGCCACGTTCTTTCACCTGGAAGAGGTGCAGGTGGAAGAGAGCGGCGGAGCGATTGGCGTAACTCAGGGGTAGCTGCTCCGAGCCTGATTCTGCATGGCTGACACCCTGTGGAGAAGGACATTCACTTATTCTGGGAAACTTCCAAGTTTTATACTCCCCTATACACCACAATATTACACTTAGCAGCAGTGCCTCGCCGGGATACAAACAGACTTCACAAGTATCATCACCATCAGGCTT
>JAOYSI010060598.1:0-23954 GCA_025775065.1 Hiodon alosoides
ACACAAGCCCGCCTTTTATCCCGCCCTTTCTCTCTTCGGGTGGGGGGGGGGGGGGCGGGGCAGCTGACTCCTTTTTCTTGCAATCCGCTTCCCTTAGCAACAGCCCCTGCACTCATGCTGCCCTCATTGGATGGCTGACAGCACACATCACAATCCAGAGCAGGCCCCTCAACCAATGAGAAATCCTGGCTGCAGAGTGCTCTGCTCTTGGATTTAATTTTTACCATGGTAACAGAACATTAATCCAAGCAAGGAAGGGGTGCGAACCCTTCTTGAGAAGTAACCAAACTTTATGCTTTAAAACTAACAAGACTACCTCCTGCCTCCTCCCTTAAATTCCCCATAAACAAGGTTGAATTATGCCAATGAAAGCCTTTTATGTCCAGCCTCTAAAATAAGCCTAGAAATTGAACCTCATAATGCCAGTCTTCTATACTCTGACAAACTCATGGTTCCTCAACTTCCACACCACCCAAAGTAATGTTATGGAAATTATTATGATTGGGTTCTATCTCTCTTAATACACAGAGGAAGTTACTAATATTCTGCTAAAAAAGGCCAAAAAAGGGGGTGGAAGGTTACTGCAAAGGGTGTGCTGTACTTTTCCACTGAATGATGACGATTTCTGTCACTGTTTTTTTTCATGTGTATAAGTATGATGTGAATCCAATGCTGGGGGCTCTCACTCTTTAGGAGGGGGAGACTCTTGCTTGCATTGAATTGATTGAATTGAATGGATATTGTGTCTGATTACTTACTGTGCCTGTGTCTCACCGCTGAAGGAATTCTGCTTTCAAGAATTTCCGCCACAGTAACCAGTCACAGTTGGACACACCACACCTTTTACCATGACAGTCAGACCATCTGACTAATCATCACCTGTCTGTCCTAAACACCTGTCTTACAAAGATTACTCTGGGATTATGATTAATCACTGGACACATTTTAAAGTGACTGAAATATAATTTAGGTAATAATTTGTCCCTGAAAATAAAATAACAAACAACAACATGGAGGTTCTCATTAAAGTACCAGGGTTGCTTGTTTACTGCTCTGGCCTATTGTGATCACACTGTATCTAGGAGCTAGGGGTGTCTATGATACCCCATAGTGTACATAGATCTCCATGTTGATTATACCACTATGTATCCAAGATGTACCAAAGACAGGGATAGGTTTTAACACACTGGCCTTATAAATTCCTCAGACATATGAACTGAATATCCATCAATACTGAAAACACAAAATTTATGCTTTCATGCTACAAAATACCTATTGATATCCGTTTTCATATGGCATAGTTGCTTATCAAAAATCCTTATCCAAAGTGACATTGCTAACCCTAACCTAAATCTCAGCTATATGAATAGGTCAAGTTTATTCATCAACCAGCAACCTACAGGTGCCATGGTCAGCCCCTTAATCATGCCGCCACTTTCTGCCCAAGAATATATTCTGTAAATCTAAAACATTCTTCCTTCTCTTCACTTGTGAATATCGTATAATTATAATTATATAATAATCTTGTGAATGTATAAATTATACATCATAATGAACCAGACTACCGCTCAAACAAATCAAGCAAAGAAAAATAACAACTTGGTCTTCTCCAAGTAGACTTAATTGCCTTTACAGCTTCCAAGGTATTTAGCAGAGTGTGTAGAGCTAATTGAATCCGACAAATATACAGGTGAGCACTCTTGTCCGCACGTTTTCGTTTCACGTACTTGACTGCCGCCTGATAGCTGAAACCTTCTTTCCGATTGAGTCCGTCCAGCCGCACCGCTCATTGTATCTCTGCTCTCTCCCATTGGCTGCCGATGACACACTGTGTGTTAATGGCCTCTTCCTGGAGGATGTACCCCTGGTCTTTTGTGTCTCATGCCTGAATAGCTCTGGTCGCCGCAGTCTTGCAGTCACTTGTCCCACTATTACACCATTCACTACATGGAACAGAAAAGAACCAGCATTACTGGCAACACACAAACCCCCTCAGAACACCTGGTATTTTCTGGGCACTTACGTGTTCATGCCTATTGTTATATGGCTATAATTAACTAGACATTTAGCATGGAAGCATGCATGCACACCCCACACCTGAGTAAATTCCACACAAATTTGCAAACCACCCAGACATGCAAAAGATGCAGAGAAAATCTACTACGTGCATTTGGTAGTGTTTAAAAATAATAATAATTTATAGCTCAGTAGGTCTCTCATTGCACTTGTTGAAAGAAGCACCCCACGTTGAACCTGCTGATTCAACTAAGATGACTTTTAAAGAGCATCATGACCACCACAACATGGTGAGAAAAAACACAGATCTGTAGGTTCAAGTTTCCCTGGGGAGTGAAACCAGAAGGACAAACTCCTCATGACTGTCTTTACTGTTATGAGAGTGTGGAACTATTATTTTGCAACCTACTGCCCCAGTCAAAAATAATAAACCCCTGTAAGGACGTTCCAACATGACATATGCGTTTATTTTTTATTTGAAATGTAGGTTTAGCATTGGAATACATAAAATTGGCTTGGGGAAAAGAAGATTTTGGTGTAGCCAAATGATTGCTTTCAAAGGTTTATTTCGTAAAGCTCATGTTTTCATTGGAATCTTGAACTATTGAAAAGTACGGGAAATGTTAATTTGCGTAAGGCAGAACTGGTGACCTTAAAAATGGAACGTTCCCATAGCGAGAGCTCGGGCGCGTAATGTTATATTGGAGTGCCCTCTCCTGGCCGTAGTGTACCATTGCTTTTTTACATAGAGAAGGCTGCAATATGCAGAGGGTCAGACGAATAGGAGGAAGTTAGAAAATGCATCCAATTTAATTATATTAACCCACCACATGTAAACGACCTGAACCTTAAGTGATGACATCAGTCTAATCCAAATAATTCCCATAATTAAACAATTAAGCGTTGGGTTTAAACAAACACCAGCACTCTAGGACTGGAGTTTTACACCCTGAGCGAAATAAATCAGCTACTACTATTATTAATATTTATTATTACCATTATTATACCAATATATATATATATATATATATAGATATGGTTTTACCATTTAAAACCCGGAATATTACGGTGCTTTGAAGGGATTCCACACAAACTTCCGACTAAAGTAAGGATATGACAAAATCAAGGATTATCCAAAAAAAGAACAGAAGTAGGGATACTATGCACGCTCACTTTCCCATCTATAAAACACCCTCAAAATAAACTGTACATTTTAAGAGGTTTGCAGAGTGAATATTGTGGGAATTGGCTGACAAGTTATCATTAATTTATCATTGTTCATATTCAATTTTTAAAAAGTGAAATATGAATAAATAAAGTCACATGCAGCCAATTTACCTGGTGTTATACTTCGATAAGCGTCACGAGTGGACATATTCCCCGCCGTAACTGAATGTAACCGTTAAACTTACTCCACGCACCTACGTCTTCCCGTCCGCTTGTGATTGACATTCGTGTGGCCACGCAGTCCGAAAGCACACTGAAAAGATGATGTCATAGCATGCGCATCCAAAAATCATCGTAAGTCTTACAGCTTCTGCACGTGCAGTCGTCGTACAGATTGTCTCCGGCACTACAAAACGTAAAATGTCTATGGTTATGTAGCAAAACTGAAACCGTTGTGTGGGTTTTGTGCTAAATTGCTTTGGCCGTCGTGTGGCTATAATCATCAAATTAACAGATGCTCGGCTTTTTATCAAAAACATAATTTTTTTTTCAATCCTTGAAAAGGTACGGTAGTTTTGTTAAACTCACTCTGGTTTATCTCGGATGCGTCAGAAATGCGGCGGTAGAGAACTGTTTGTACTGAAACCGAGGATCAAGTAAGTGGAGAAAGAATTGAAATTGCGCAGTTTTTATTCCATTGCAACGCAGACACTCCTCTCTCTCTCCGCTCTCTCGCTTCCTCCCTCCCAGGCTTATTCACTCTCAGTCGTAGGTTCAACCCTCCCTTTTTGTGGGTTTATTTTCGGTGGACGAGTCATTTCTAAAAAAAAAAAAAAACCCTCCTCCTTTTCCCCGAAGAACAGGCACTCTATGACGAGAATGCCAGTAGTCACACTACTTTCAAAGTACAAAACAAAATTCAAAAACTTTTTAATTCTGTTTATTTAAACGCTCCCATGCTTTCCTAACCTTGACATACCCATTCCTTAAAATCAGTTATATTTAATTAAGCTAGATAGAAACTGGTTTAGTCGTTAATAATATTTCAACAGGACTCATAAGTCTTACATATAATAGCCAAAAATGTGAGTGTAGCAGGTTGCATACTGGTTAAGGAGCCAGTATTGTAACCAGTAAATTCCAGGTTCCGAGCGTATGTTGCTTTAAAGCAGACTACACATAAACACAATCTCTGTTCTATGTAAACGTTTACGGTGACATGCATGAAAACGAGGCTGCTTAGAGTAATAAAATAACGTAATGATGGAATATGAAAACCCGGTAGAGTTATCCAGGGATAGGGTTAAATTGCTTGCGGCTCAGCAACGTAACTGTCGGAACTGTCATTCTGGATATTAGGGGCCACTCGCAACGAACAGTACGAACGGTTGGACATAGGGTTAAACCCGGTTTAAGTTGTATTTACGTTTTAAATAAATAAACAAAATGAGAAAAAAAAAACCCAGAATAGGTTTGGCAGTTCGTTAAACCAATTATCTGCGTCTAAACTTCACTCGATTGCAGCGAACATTCACAATCCCTCCGCGCTCTCTATCGGAGCATTAAATAACCCATGACGAAAAATTATTAACGAGATTACAAGACACTCTGAACAGGGTGAGATTATAAAACAATATATAAATACATAAATATGTAATTAAATGATTAGATACATAAAAAAAACAACCCGCAGTAGCCTACAGTAAATGTGTAATGTGACCGTCATGGTACATTTCATTCGCTGTTGAACTGCTTCTTCTTTCATCCTTCATTCTGGAACTAGAGTCAGATTCGATTAGAGATTGAGTTTGTTTGTGAGAAGCTATCAGCAAGCATCGCTACTGTTACAAGTAAGGTGTGAAATCGAGTACTCAAACGGTTGCATAACATTTTGACCTGGAAAACACAGCTGGAAAATAAATAAATATATTTTTTACGACTAGACGATGGGAATGTCAGCGTTGTTTACACTACCAGGGTGCGTGACAATTTTATGCAGCACTAAACCTAAATCAATATACAATTTCATACTGCATCTCTGAAAAAGTATACTCGAGTGACTAAACTCTAGCTAGCGAATATCACATTTATTCACTCGGATCGATCCCCACTTAGTGGGTTGTCAGCATTTAACTTCTCCGATTCAAATGTACGGATACACTTCCGATAAAACTTTGTAACAACATTTTCAGTACGCTATATTTATATATTTATTTTAAAAGTGAAGTATGATTTCAGCGCCTATTATGGAATAGTCGATAATGAAAAGATTAAAAAATACAAATAAGTTTATATAAATAAAAAAATGAATGCACGATTACATAAATGTACCATTAACCTTTTCAATATAGATTTCAAAATGTATTTTTGTATTATGTAATTATTGAACTATATGTTTAAGTATTCATTTTTATCAGCTATCATACAAAGGTAGCTTAAAGCGGCCGGGAAGTGGGAGGGGTCAACGAAATGTACCTTTCCATTTTCAACATCTTAGTGTACAGTGAATTTGTCATGTCAAAAATAATATAAATAAATAAATGCACCGTGTCTAAATATGAAATGTAAACTTGAATGGATGTTTTTGTGAATATATTTTGTAGACATGTCAACATTTACGCTTTTATTCATGTAGTTAGTTAATTAATTAATTAATTAATTTTGACAAGAACGATCCTACATACTCAATCTCATTAGCTGTTTGACCTCCAAGTTTTCAAATGTTAAAGCATGGCCGAAATTGATTAATTAGGCTGCACCCTACAGTTTTCTTGCAAAGCTGACACATCAGGTTTGGAGGAAGTTAGTTACTTCTAAGCCCAAATGTGGGTAGTATGTTTGTATTAACAACAGCGGCCCACTCTCTTACTGCCACATAGCACTGTTGTGTACCAACAGCTCACCCAGAGAGGCAGAATGACCACTGGGCCCTAAATATATACTTTGTATACAATTATATTCTATTTTAGTATTTATTATTGAATTTCCTGTTCTCACTATTGTTTTTTGCAATACGTTTAAAATGATTTGGCAATACATGCGAAACTGTAGCATGCCAAAGCTCTTTTGATTTGATTTGATTGATGTGGCTCTCCCTTACGCCCACATAATGCCGACGCTGCTTAGTTAGTATTCTGATGAGTTTGCTTATCTAGAGCCTGCCCGAACAGCTGATGATAAAGTAAACACAGTAAACCTTGAATTGACTGTGTGGGGATGAATGGGAGCAGAAAGAAGGGTTGTGAGGCCATCGCCAGATGGAGTAAGACAGGGATGATCATTATAAGGGTCGATTTAAATAAATGTGCATATATTTTCCCCCCTGACTAGGACTCGAACCAGCTCCCTTGTCCATCAAACTCAGGGGCACAGCCTCCTACAAAACTGACGATTAGCTTTTTATAACCATAAAAATGTAAAATCATGACTCAAACAAACTTCATTAATTTATTCATCTATTCCTTTTAGGTAGGAGCAACATATGCTATGAATTGACATATGCTATGAATATTCCTTCATGAGGGCAGAGCTGGAAAGTGTGATGAAATTCCTGGAACCAGTGAGAGAACACCAAACAAAGGTTCATTTTGACACTGGTTGTAGATGGGGTGAAGACAGGGTTTAGGTGAACCTCAGGTTCAAAACCCTGCATTGATCTCTGCAGCAAGGATCAGGTTAAAACTAAAAGTTCAGGTGTTGCAGGTTTAGTTGTGCAGGTTTACCAAGTGTTGCAGGTTGAATAAGTTCAGGTGTGCTGGCTGCTGTAGGTTCAGTAGATTCAGGTGAACCAAGTGCTGCAGACTCAGTAGGTTCAAGGTTTATTTGCTGTGGAACATTGCTGGAAACCCCAGGGTCACAAAAACCTTTTGGAATTTGGCCTCTATGCTAAATGCAGGAGAGTGTATACTGTAAAGAACCTTGTTTAGCTTGGTAAATCCATGCAAATGTATAAGATGTTATTGAAAAGGGATGTAATACCTAGGGTAAAACACTAGATGGAAGTAATGCATTGCTGCAAGCTTACATACAGATTTTGGGTGACCTGGAGTTAGATTTTACTAGCAAATTTAAAGCAACTTAGAGTAGAGACAGTAGAGAGTAGTTCAAATATAGTGTAAATATAAAAGAAACTTAGTGAGGATACTGTGAGTGTTTGAATGGCTAAGCATGGCGTTCTGCTTATATAAACATACTTACGCTCACACATTTTTGTGTGTGTAAGTCTAACTGAGCTTATGTGCATGTGCTTTCCGATTTGAGTAGCTCTATTTTTTATTTAATTTTTAATTTTTAAGGGAAATAGGCATATCTCTGCATGAGGTCAGTCCAAGAAGCGTTGTTGGTGATAATGCGATTTAGAGATTAATATTAATTTTCAGGATGTTGCAGGCATAATTGTTGTCGCAGTATAAACTGATAAAGCAATCTCTTGTGAGGCCTCACAAGTCGACAATTAATTTAAACTTGAATAGAAGAGAGGAGAGTTCAGAGAATAGCAGCAGAACACGGGAGAAATAAACCATTGATGTTGAGGGAAGGAAACAACCGAAAACAGAGGGAGGTGATGCATGCTGAGTAGAAGAGGGGGGAATTATCCACCATAAATAGATGTGTGTGAGAGGAGGGAGGTGTTGACTCACTGGGGAGAGGAAAATAAATGTGGTGACAGGCGCAGGGATTCAGGAACCACACAGGCAGGCAGAGAATGAGAGAACGGGGTGGGGTGGGGTGGGGTGGGGTGGGGGGTTGGGGATGGAAACAAGAGGGGAATAAGACAGAAAGTAGAAAAAAAGGCCTGCTTAATTGCGTTTCAGATGAGTGAGAAGAGAGGTGGTGAAGGGGTATGGGAGTGATTGTGAGTGGGGGTGGCTACGGAGGAGGAAAATGATACCGCCCCCCAGAATAAAGAGATAACTTAATGGAAATACACTAAGAAGGGAGGGGAATAAATGAATATGAAACAACATGTTAAATAACTGATCGTGAGAGTGAGGAAGAGGACATGGCCGAGAGAAGAAAGAGAACGAGTTGGCCCCACTGGGGTAATAAATGAACCAATCAGACAGCAAACAATGCAGGGAATTGTTAAAGTTAGGGCCTGTGCAGTGACATGGGACAGAAGAAGGAAGCTGTCCTCATTTGGGCTGACACCGAAGGTTAGAAGGTTAAAGAGAGTGGACACTATAGCTAAAATAAAATGCATTTTCACTGCGCAAGTCCAATGGCGGCAAACTTTACATCACTGAAGTGTTGGCACTGAAATGCTTGTCACTGTGTATGGTGGTCTTTGCGTGTGTGGCGGCTGGGCTATGGAAACCCATTTCACGAAGCACCCGGATAACAGTTCTTGTGCTGACGTTGCTTCCAGAAGCAGTTTGGGAGTAGTGAAGGTTGCAACCAAGGACATCATTTTTTTTACCAGCTACACACTTCAGCACTCGGTGGCTCCATTCTGTGATCTTGTGTGGCCTACCTAGATGATTCCACTTCACAATGACTGCACTCACTGTTGACCGGGGCAGCTCTAGCAGGAGCCATCCTATGATGGTGCCAAGTTGAATCTCACTGAGCTCTGCAGTACGGGCCATTCTACTGCCAATGCAACCGATGTAGCTGAAATAGCCAGATCTACTAATCTGAAGGTGTATCCACTTTTGGCCGTGTAGTGTAAATTGTTAAGTTTAAATATATCACTTCTCCTGTCCTTTATAAAATCTCATATTCCAAGGTAATTTCATCTGAGAAGATGGTTAAAATTTTTTGTGAAAACACTAATCCATTATCCAGAGAAGGATGTCTCCCAGGGCTGTGTTTTTTTTTTTGATGTTGGATCTGTTGCTTGCACTTTGTATAGTGTTGGTTTTATTTGGATAAGTTACCTGAATTTCTTTAAACTAATTCAGGTAGACCCCCTAAAGGCCTCTGATATATGTTGGCCTAGTCGGCGTTGATTGGCTGATTTGATTAAGATGTAACCACATCCCCTCCTGAAAGGATCAAACACAGCAGCAAATCAGCAAGGGAATCTGTAGCTGAACCAAACTTAGTCTCTGTACACATTCATTGATAATTAGTTCTCCCCTGAAACACTATCCAAATACAGAGTCAGCCAGTAATGCTACTTTCTCAATGATCAGCATTTTTGGCAGACATTTGTCTTGACGTGAAGTATTTCTGTGGTACACACTCTACTGGGTTCATCAGTCCTTTGTTTACCTTTTGTGGCTGCTGTGGGTGGACAGATAAGGAAGTGGGATTGCAGCCATCACCACGCTCGCCACAGTCGTGGCAGCCGACGTTTCCGTGTGGACAAAAGCCGACAGGCCTGATGCTGCGTGATGCTCTCCTGTGGAGAGTGTGTGGATGCGTGAAGGAACCATGACATCTTTGGGTTCCTTGAAGTGTCAGTGCAGCAGTAGCCTTGCTCTTTGGACTCAAAGCCATGACCTACAGGTGCAGGGTCCAATCTCCCTGCCTCAGAATCCACCCCACTCTTGCTGAGTTTTAATGGTTTTGAGAGCAAGAAGAGAAAGTATAATTTTTATGGAGGGTAATTCCTAACAAGAAACATGAAGGTCAACTTGGTTGCTCAAGGACGCTCTGCTGTGCAACACAGAGCCAATTACATACTCCTATTCATTTACATATCTAGCCTTTTCTCTGAGTGTTGTTTTCAGTGCCAGGGCCACGCTGGCAAGCCAGGCCAATCTGTTTTGACAATGCCCCTGAAACAAAGAGCATCCTTTCGAAGGATAGGAGGACGTGTTGTCATGGCAGCGAATACCAAGCATTTCGGGACAGCAGCAGAAAAGCCCCTTGAGCATGGAGGAGCTTTTCACAAACGGATACTTGACCTCCAGTCGAGATGGGAGAGGAGGATGTGGCGCGCCTGGGGATTTTGCTGCCACACACAGAGTCTGAATCACAGAAACACACACACACACACACACACGCACACGCACAGCCAGACACGCACTCAACCTGCATTAGATACACACAAACACACAATCACAGAGACTGCATTACAGACACAAACACATATACAAAAACACAGGCATGAATTTGTGAAACACACTCATCATGATCTCACTCTCAAAAACATGAAATTCATGAAACAGCTTACGAAAAAAAAAAACTTAAAAAAAATCCCTTGTTACTGAAATTTCTGAGACACATTTAAATCTACTACATTTTCTCTGTGAGTATTTATCTCTGTGTGTCTCTTTGTTGAACAAGGAGTTAATCCAAACAAAATTACCCAGCATCTTTCACATCTTGATTATATGGGAATGGCTAGCTATTACACAACCTTGGTTCAGTCCTTTGTACGGTTTTAGATGCTAATTGAATTGTGCTCGGTTTTTTCCTAATCTGTGGCAGATGGCCTGGATATTCGCGTGTTCTCCAGTCTTTACAGCAATTGACTTTTCGAACTGCATGAAAGTACCTCTAGGTGGCGACATTGTACCATGTGAACGGATGACTGAGTGGCTCAAATTTGATGTCCTGAGGAGAAGACATGAGCAGCACAAATCAGTAGATGTAATAAACTGGTTAGCTCGACAGGGAGCAGTTTGGTTTCTCACTATCTTATCGAGATGAGTGTCTTGATGCAGTGAAACTAGGTCTTGTGAGGGATTACATTTATTCAGTGAGGATATTTAACATCTAAACGTGACAAGCGACACTAGATTTTGAAGGGATGCAAAATAAATAATTAACTAGTTAACCAATTTGTCGTTTGCATATAAAATATTTGGTCAGACTTCTTCCCACAAGGGGCACCTTAGAGGCTGACGAAAGTAAAACTTGCATTCTGTTTTTAAAACATCGAACGCAGGTTGTCATGGATTTCACGTTGTTTTGACTCACTGGCTCACCTGAATCCTCAAATTATCCACGAAATGTTCTGCCCAATACGGTAGTGAGAAAATAATCTAATGCAAACCAGTGGACTAAGTAAATTAGAGTCGCTCATAATTAGAGGGGGGGGGGGCGTTCTGTCACATGAACACGGGAGTCGTAACAAGCTACCAGGACACTGAGACTTTTGTCTTCACAGATCTCTGTGATGAACCTGTGGTCACGCCCGCCTCGTTACCCAATTTTCCCTCTATCATTATAAATGATTCTTGGTTTTGCGGTCAGCCATTGAAGCTAACTAAACTTACTTGACATTTTAGCTATGTTTTAAACATAGGCAGGCAACACGCTACAAGCAATGTTGCCTGGACAGACAAGCAACGTGCAAATAAGCCCAATTGTCTTTCTAATTGTATTTGTAAAATAACTTTTGCCAGCGTAATTCCCAACAATTCTGAGTATCCCAGCAGGTTAAGAGATATCATAAATGAGACCCCCTTCTTCTGAGCAGTTTTAAAGGCTCGTACACGTTATTGGTTAACGATCTTCCTTATCAATCTTGGTAATGAAGTACAATGGCCTAAAAGGATTTTTTGGCAAGCCACGTAAATACGAACGAAAAAGGCTGTGAAAAAAATGTAGTTTTTCAGCTTCATGTTGCACTCAAAATATGAAAAGTCATAATTATTGACCCTCATAGAATTTTCCTAGGTCACTCTTTTCAATAAAATAAATTTACACAGCACTTCAGTGTATTCACTGTGCATTTGTGTTGAGGCAGCATATAAAGGGGGTATGTTCAGGCTAGCCTTGGGGTGGGTACCGGAAAAAAATCTGGCACAGGGCCCCCAAAGGTCTTGTACTTGTCTGTGGGCCCAAACGTCTTTAACAGCCCAACAACCTCCAGGGGTTGAAGTAACAATGCTGAAACAATAACAAAATGTGTATCCATCAATTTTATTCGGTGTTGCACAGAGAAAAAGGAGCTTAGAAATCCATTTGCCTTAACACAGTGCGCCCTGGCTGCAGATCTGGTCCTGTTACACCATACCTCACACTGTCAATGGGAGCAGTCCTTCATGAAGAATGGTCGCGTTCCCACCATCCTCCCAAGTCTTTTCTACTTTCAGGGAACCCTGTTAGTCATCCTTTGTGGCCTGCCCCTCTCTGACACCAGCACCATGGCTCTTTTTGCTCTCTCTATTCTCTCCTCTCTGAGCTCTTAGCCTTTTGCATCCTTCCGTTGATGACCCCACCGTGACCTGTGGCTGATGGAGAGAGATCAGAGAGCTGGTCTTCAAAGGTAGCATGCTTGTTGTTGCTACCACAGTACAGCACTTCATATCTCATTATAGAAAGTTTTTTAATTTGTTTGGGAACCTTAGTCAGCTGACAGACGGACCGGCAGAGAGACAACCAGTGAGGTGGATCGGTAGGCAAAAGGGGACTGCATGACTTCACATGAGAATGTATCTGTTAATTGGCTAATTGGACAATTATCACCTTCACCTGGCCCGCCTGTCTGGTTTAGTCTGGTCAAATGCCATTTTGAGTGTCTTGGTCCGTGTATTTAAAGTATAAACAATTCCGCAGGAGAGGGGAACTCCCACACCAGACAGAGAAACAGTCAGTCAAGTTAGACAGACACTCCGACAGACAGACACTCCGACAGAAATACACTCCGACAGACAGACACTCCGACAGACAGACAGACAGACAGACAGATTGATAAATTGCCAGACAGACGGAGAGATTGGCCTCTCCTTGGATGAAGAAACAGAAAGTCATATCTAGAAGAGATTAAACACCAAATGGTATAGGAGTTGGATGCTTTCAGTTCAGTGTGGTTTGATGACTTCAGATATTGTATCCCTTGCTGCCAGTAACATATTTAAAAGTAATCATTTTGAACCTTATGTGACAAATGTTTTTTGGAAGCTATCCCATAAATGAAATGCAAACATTTTGCTGCCTGGAGGGGCATACATCATTGAATTTAGTTTACATGTCAAATTAGGAGAATTATTTTAAAAGAAAAAAGAACAGCAACCTGCATAAACATACGCTTATACACACACATACACAACACTGCTGCAGACAAAAACACGCATGCCATGGCGTGTGTGTGTGACATTACTATAGTAACAGAGGGACTCACAGTTAAAGTATTAGGAGATGGTTATGGGGGGGTGTGGCTCAGTGAGCATTAACAACAGATGACGAGGTCATTCATCTATGTTTCAACAGATTTCAACACAACCGATGCCAATGAAAGTATGGCAATGAAAGTATGTGGTGTACTGGAAAGGGTCTGGTTGGCTGCTGGAAAAGATACACTACATCAGCTGCACATGAGCAGGTAAAATAAGAATAATATCAGATAAACTATAACATTAATAACAGATAAAGAATTACATAACAGCAAACAAACAAACCCAGATTCACGCTCAGTGCCTGTAATCATGGCTACACTTCAGATGTTTGAAGAACAAGCTGCAGCACTGTTTACAATGGCATGTGATCTACTCATGTTTGCATCACAATTACACAGTGTTAAAAGTGTTTAGTGACCACTGTCTGAGGTGCCATGAAGTTTCAGTGTCACACCTGCACAAAGGGGCTGCCATCCCACACCATCAAGGTCCTGGGTCTTTGGGTTTCTGTTCCCATGTCCATTTTTGCCAAAAAAAGGGGAAGAAGAAAGCACTTCAGGGGTGCACACACACACACAGGCACACTCGCTAATGTAACACACGTGGACATATAGGAGCTTGTCCTGGCATTTTGTTACAAGAAGTCTAACAAATGAGTAAGACATTGTAATTGATTTTGATAACTGCATTTCAATGTCAGAGTAACCACAAGGCAGTAGCAGCATTCTTTCATCTTCTGTTTTTCTTTAAACAGTAGTGGAGTGGAGTTTAGACCAACTGTGTTCGGTGCTGTGATTACAGGAACATTACACCAGGCATTCAGTTCTCTTGCAGGGAGCATATCAAAGCCTTAGAGCTCTGATAAGGAATCAGTGGTGCACCATGCTCCCTGCAGTCAAAACAAAGCCATGAAGGCTGGTCTTCTGCCTGAGCTCCCCAAATGAACAAGTGTTGGCAGAAGGAAGCAGAGTTTTCCACCACAGGAGGACCGTTTTCCACACTCTAGAGCGTGAGGAATGTGAAAGTGTAACTGGAGCGGCTCAGCAGAGAGCCTCCCTCTTTCCTCTCTCTGGCTGCATGGAGGGAAAATCAGGGATGGCTTGTCCGGCGCTGCACACGGGATGAACTGAGAAAATGTCGCTAAACAAATGAAGCTCGCAACCAGCGGGACGGTGATTTGGGCGAAAAGTAAAAATGTTCTGCTCATTTTTCCTTGCTTATCCTGCATTGTTTGGTCAACATTTTCTTTGTTTTCCCACCGTTGTTTTAGCTGGGCTTGCATGCATTGACCAAGTCCAGTCCACAGTGACGGCTCCTACTTTTGTCTGCATTCTCAAGGGTGAGAAAAAAAAAAGTTTTGTCAAGTTGGTTGCAGATGTCTGAACAAGCAGGCCACTCTGAAGTACATACAGAATCCAGAGCATGGTAGAACAGCACAGGCCCTGCAGAATGGGGAAACACCTGGTTTTAAAATCATCCCTCATTTAATTAATGCAGTTAGCCTTGCGACTTCAGCCCCTGCCCTTTTGAAGTTGAAGGTAAATAAAGAGGTACTGTCCAGAGACACCTGGATGGAGCTTTGACTTACACTTCCCATGATCCTCGGGGAACTATAAACAAACACATTTTTGTTTGTTTTAGCCTGAAAATTAAACATAAACATTAAGAAAAATGCTGCCAGCTTTTTTCAAGGCCTAACTGCTTTACCACGTAATGGGATTTCCCCTTAGTTGTCCTCAAACATTGGTCAACTCAAGCCTGGTCAAAAGTCAAAATTGACCATTGATTTTTATATTATTACATGAAACGGATGTGAATGAAGATATTTAGGAATGATGATGAAATTTAGCCTCACTAGCTAGTGATTGATTACATAAATTCTGGATTATTATGCTCTTACCCAGGATGCACCATAGCCCTCTGTGCTAATCATTGCTTTATTGATTTTGTTACTCTATTACGCTCTCTGGCTTTTTCCGCATGACCCCTTTGTGTTGACTGATTGCTGTGCAGAACTCAGGACAGACAAAACCAGTTAGCAGTGTCAGCGGTAAACAGATGTGAAAGTCAGGACCGAGGGGCGCTGTCTCTTTTCGGTTTAATTAAAGCAAACGGAATGTTGTGCAAAGCCCAAAAAAGCAGGTTTTGGAAACAGTGAAAGTGCACTTAAAATCCTATAGACGCATCATCGTCATTATGAAAACGAAAATAAATCGAAATGTTTAATTCAATGATTAATATGGACGAGCAAGGGCAAGCAGAGAGACAAGCATGCACTTTCTAACATCTTGCATAAATTGCAATTGAAATGCTTTTTTCGGTGGAATAAATTTGGGCCGATGGTTGACAGTAATGTTAACAGCAGCAATGAGGCCTCTGGCACTGCAGGTACTCAAACCACTGATGCAGAATCTTTAAACCATCTAGCAGTTAGCAGTAATTAACATGAACCCCACTGATACTGCAAACTTCCCTATCGCCACTGATGTATAGGATCCCAATGTAAACGATTGTTAATGGCCGCTGTACACCAAATGGGCCATTTCCCAAAGGTGCTAAAAACATGTGTAAAGGCAAAAAGATTGGATACTGGACTGGCATGGTATTTTTCATAATAGAGAAACAAGGACATAAAGGACATAAACTCACCTGTTCTCCGGTGGCAGCATATACAGTCTATGACTCCTGTAAAACGACAAGACTGACAAGTACTAGACACTGGTTAGTTTTTGGTTAAGTGCTGTTACCGTTACTTTAGCTTCATCTAGCTTTCACAGGGCGATGTACAAAGCAATAAAAGGGTAAAAAGCAATGAAAACGTTTTGTCAGTGATTGAATTAAGTAGGTCTAAATATAATCCCATTTTCAAGAAGCACAGTAGCATTAATTATCTCTGTCCATTTATTCAAAATAAGTTTACTGAATTGGAAAAAGTGAAAACACATTTTGTGAGCTGAGTTTTACTCGTGGACACAACTCAAGAATTTAATCTGATTTTCAATCATCCGTCGAGACAAAAAAATATTTTTTTTCTGGGAAATATTGGAGAGAGTAGAAAGATAAAAAGTCAAAAATTTAACTTTTGTGTGTGTGTGTGTGTGTGTGTGTGTGATTGTGGGTTTGTGTTTGTTAAAAAGATAATTCTATCGAGTCGAGTTGATTCATATTTAAGTGAATGGAATTTAATTGAATTTGATTGAATCAAGAACGATTTAAGTGTATTTGTTGTAAAAGTTTAAAATACAATTACCACAATGCATTGCTTTGGAAACTTGAACATTAAGTTGGGGTTGTTGTTGTCCGTCGGATTTTTATGATTGTATTGATAGAGAATAGCCTTAAGGCAGAAAACTTATTTCCGCAAATTATAACTACACAAAAGGACAGTTTACCAATAAAGAATTTTCAACTCAAACCCCACGTTTGGAGTCACTTTATTTAACGCAGCTAAGCCATAGTTTGTATGTATGTGTGTGTGTGTGTGTGTGTGTGTGTGTGTGTGTGTGTGTTTATGTGTGTGTGTGAGAGGCGGTGGTGTGTATGTTTGTGTCGGTATGTGTAAGAATTTTTGTGAAATTGTGTCTTACTGACTGACAAAAACAAGCTCTTTTTAATAAAACACCCCTGAAGGTGGCTGATCTGTCTGTCCCCTGATGCGCACCACTGAGGGTTTCTTCTCTTGCCCACTCTTTCTGCTCCCGGAGCTGCAAGAACGGCCCTGTCACCTGCACTGCATCAGCTCCCACGCTCCATCAGGTCACCTCTTCTGCACCTCTCTCCTCATTACCCAGGATCCCCCTGTCCTGTCCTCTTCACTTCACCAGGAGTTTTTTTTTTTTCCCTTCTCGCTGTCTCACACCCGTCTACTCCCACTATGTGCCGGCAAAGCCCGGACAAACGCAACAAATTCAGTGCACCTCAAGGCACTTTAATGGAACAGCTGCAGTACGCCAGGCCACTGAAGCCCCCCTCTTTCATAGGGCTAAGGTTACGGCACAGAATGCGCCGCTATCAGTGACCACCTGGGCTGATGCGTGGCTTGGTTGTGTCAGGCTGCAGTTCTCAAACCGTGGGTCCCGTTATTTCAAATGTGACAATTTCATTCTTAAAGCCTGTGAAATTTGATGGACTGACTTAGTTAGAAAGGTGCCACGTCAAAAGTCACTGAGCTCTTTAGTACGGGCCATTCTACTGCCAATGTGTGTTTGTGGAGTTTGCATGCCTGTGAGCTTGATTTTAACAAGCTGTCAGCAACAGGTTGTTCCAATGACAGGTTGTTCCAATGGTTCCAAGAGTCAACAAAGAAAATCTTTCACTAATGGGTGGGGTCGCGCAATATTATTTCCCCCATAAGTTGGTCTTTTCCCCTTAAATGTTTTTAAGCCTTTGATAACCACTGGGGTACACTGACTGGACCATGGTCATCTCCATGTTTTGAGACGAAGCCGAAATGCTGTTCGTTCACTTCATTCACATTAAACAATGTAAATCACACCTGCTTGTCCTTACTCTTAAAAAAAAAAAAAAAAAAAAAAAAAAACTCAGCATGCTTAGTTGGCTACGATTTCAGTAGGTAGAGTGATCAGAGTTGGAGAGGGTGGAGTGAGAGTGATCAGAGTTGGAGAGGGTGGAGTGGGGGTGGGTAACACCATCCTCAAATGGGTTGTTGTTCTCCAAAATAAATCAGATGTATCCAAATGGAATTACACATTTCCTGGGCAGAGTGGTTGTCGTGCTGGCAGACCATTAAAGAGAGAGGAAAGGCTTCGGTCTGAGGAATGCACACCTGCGTCTCCTTTGTGCAACCCATCGGTCTAACCTGTGACACGGGCGGAAGATAAAAGTGAGACTGGAGAACAGGAGGCAGAGACAAGACAAAAGTAGGACTGTGAGGAAACAAATGGGAAAAGAACGTGACAGTGACAGGGATGTTGGATGTGTGTGAGATGGATTTGACGGAGATCCTTTTGGGACTAAGTAGACCAATCACGTGACAGCAGAGATGGCTTAACCCTAGCCAGATTGAGTCTAAAGGGACTGGATGTTTATTTCAAAAACAGCAGAGAACTTGTCCCCCTTTCTCTTTCTTCTTTTAATCAAATTTTAAATTGGCAATTATTTGTGTGGTTTCTCACCAATTATACTTAGTAATTGTGCCAATGCATTTAAGCTTGTTTCTGTGTATCCTACAACCACTTGTGGGGAGGTTGAGAAAGTATAATTTGTCTCCACCAATCCAATTTGAGCCACCCATCTCTATTACACAATTCAGGCTTCACAGCCAGTTTTCTCATTTCTCTTGACAGCACCTCCCCAGAAGGCAACATGAGATACCCCTTAGTGGCAAGACGATAAAAACCCTGCCGATATCATCCACCCCAGTCCGGGGTAGTCACAATTGACAAATGACGATAGGCCTGTCTGAACTCCACACTCTCTTTAACTCTCTAAGTCTCCTTGTTCCACTATCTACAGCTCGCTCTTACCTCTGCAAAATTCTCATTATTCTCTTTATTTTCTTATTCTCTTTTTCTCTAGTAATTAATTTGTAATTCATCCAAGGACATTGGTGCCTCTGTTTTATAAATGAGGAACTTAGCCTACAACATTAACGGAACATATTAATGAATAATAAATAAAACATATCTGAGCTACATGGGGGAGAGCTGAACACTCATTTTAAAGCTGTCAAAATAGTTGTGTGGAGGCATGCAGAAAAAGCTAAACATCAGATTAGGTTGCTTGGTTTAGCGAGCCATGTTTAGGATCTATGTTTGTCCTCTGAAAGAAAGATCAATAATTTATCTACCCAGAATGATTTAACATTTAGATCAAATTGGAGCTTGACATTAATCTCGGGCGCTTGGGAAAAGTCAATACATTTTTGAAATTCAGGCTAGATTTACTGTTTGCTTCAACATGCCAAGCACACACACGAAGTAGACTGTTCTTACTGGAATCATTCCTAAAGGCTTGGCAGGTCCGACTACACACATTCCACAGGTCTAATTTCATTGTCAGGCTGCCTTTTCGGGAGAACTTTAATTAGGAGCATCTGACAGTAACATTCCAGCAGGGACACCAGACCAACAGGTGTTAAAGGTGACCTTTCACCTGCCCTGTAACCCGACACTGCTCGCTGATGTCACACTGCACGCTTGCAAAACATAACTGGCTAGTTTCTGTGGTCTGGGTGGTGAGACGAAATTATACTTTCGAGCACATTCACTACTTGGCATGTGACAGGTAACAAACTGGGCCAGTGCCGGGATGGTACCAGACACTCGCACCTTAAACAAGGGATGACCGCGGAGGAACAGTGCGTTCACAGGTGCCCTTGCCCTCTGTGGTGAGGCAGAGGTTTATTTTTAGCTGCCACATTAACAGTCCTCTCCTACTGAGCACCGATATTATTTAGGCCAGCAGGCACCAAACCAGGTCACAGAGAGAAGTTGTCTCCCTCATCTAACCTGTTTACAAAGAACCTATAGTGTCTCCCTCAACTAACCAGGTTACAGTGAACTTATAGTGTCTCCCTTGCCTAACCTGTACACAGGCAACCTATAGAGACTTCCTCAACAAGCCATACAAGATATCAGAATATAAAATAATTTAAAAGAGCTCCTGTCAGTGAAAAACACTGAATAAAAAGTATTTATTTCTGGAATAAATTGGAAAAAACTACTAAACTCAAACCAAATGGAATTGTTTACAGTACTCTCCTGATGAATACAGTTGCCAAGGAAGCACAAATAAACTTAAGTTACAAAAGACCTTGGCCCTGTGAACATTATAAACTGTTTGTTTAAACAATGGCCCATTCTTGGACGGGGATGGATACACACTGTATGTGGGTGGAGGAACGGGTCTGACGCACCTTTGCCATAACGTCAGCTGCTCTCTTCCCGAATTTGGACCTCCAAACCACGGTGTAGCAGCCACACAGAAGTCGGAATGAAGGTCTAAATGTAGGTGTGCAAACTGAGTGGAGGAATCTCTCTTTTGTATCTCACCGCTGTCTTTAAGATCATTGTTTTTTTAAATGATCTTTTTTATATTTTTTTCCTGTTCGGGTGTGGTTTAAACCCAATTTTATGCCCAAAGCGTCGGTCGGCTCTGTGACAAGGTCACAGCGCTAGACTGGAAGAGTGTTCTACTGTCAATTATGCACTGCGAGGTGAAAGGGAAGTAATCAACAGGACTGGAAAGCTACACACACCTCTTCCATCTCCTTCTCTCCCTCAGCAGAGCATGAGAGATGCTTTGTTTTTCCGAGGGGCCAACAGAGACACAAAGGGAGAAAATTGCATTTAAATGTACTCAAAACGTCGGGAGGAAATGAAGACCAGAGCTTCAATCTGACGCTCTTCATTATCTGCCTTAGTAGGTTGTCCACATGATTGCAGGGAAAGTAAAAATCCTTCTTTGAGCAAATGACCTGTTTCTGCTGTCGCCTACAGAACAAGGGCTGCAGCAGAACCTGGCAGTACTGTCCAAACTGGGCGCCAGCATTTTATTGGTCAAAAAATTAATCAAAACTCAGAAAAACTAATTTATGAAACATTGCACATATTCAGAAACAAAAAATTAGGGTGCTTGAACTTTTTGATGAAAAATCAAATAGAAAACTCACAGGGGATTTTTGTTCCCTTAAAAACTCAAACTCAGCTTTCAAAAAACATTATTTATATTTTCAATTTAAGCAGCCCTGTAAGGGAGCACTGACATGGAGTCCAGGGAGAGATTTTACACAAATGACTCAATGGAAAATCAGCATGCAAAAAAAAAAAAAAAGAAGAAGTAGAAGAAAAATGCAAACCAACGCTTTCAGAACAGAACTAGGCCAAAGCCCATTATGAACTGGCGTCACAAAAAAGGGCAGTTCAATTCTGCATTCACCGCGTGGTCCCCTGAACACGTTTCTGTGACTAACAACCACTCTGACACCAGCACTGTTCCAACACAGACATTGGAGTCAACCAAACTCGAACAAATCACATACAGAAGTCACACAACCGATCTGGATGTGCACCCAGACAACAGCAAAGAGAAAACTGAAGTGCTACATGGCCCAAAAAGAAAACACTCTCAGGCTGACAATCTGTTCTCCGAGAGAGAGAGAGAGAGAGAGAGAGAGAGAGAGAGAGAGAGAGAGAGAGAGAGAGAGAGAGAGAGAGAGAGAGAGAGGAATATCAGGGCTCGATACCACAGCTTGGTCTGCTTGGCTCACACCAGCAAGGCTGGCTACTCAGGGAGAACAGGCCAGGCTCGCACCGTAGGCTTGAGACAGAGCTGTGCTCTATTCTAAACTGTGAAGACTGCTGGGACGTACGGAGAATAACCTTTTCAAAACAGCACACATTTATCCCCAGCTCTTTGCTTTTAGCAAGACATAGATGAATTACCCATCCTCCCAGAAGTGGACCAGAGGTAAACAGCGACAGTAGCCCGAATTGTTCATTAAAGATATTTTTGTACTACTTCTCTTTTGTCTCTTATTGTCATTTAGATTTGACTGTTCAATTGCTGCTATTGTTCATAAATGTTTACCATTTGTTTGCTGAGTAGAAGCTGTGGCAATGAGAGCCTTTTTTGATTCCCTTCTGATCATTTTTTTCTCTCGTTGTCTCGTCTAAACAATTATTGCTGAACTGAAAAACTGACAGAGTGAGAGGCAGAGTGAGTGAAGAAAAGGGAGAGAGAGAAAAAAGATTTTGTTCTGTCAGTAAAGCACCAGTTCACATGGAAGCATCTTGCACGACTAAAATGACAAAAAAAATGATGACCCTACAACACACATGTAGACACTTTTTTGCGACATGGGTATGTATTTATTCTGCCAACAGAGCCAATGGCATGGTGGACACAACACTGCGGATTACTGACTTCGATTGGCGACATCTTACGGCAAGTTCATTGGCTCATGCTCCATCAGTCAGCTTCCAGCAGGTACAGTGCTGTGTACTTGTACCTGTGGGCAAGGCACTTTGCCAAGGATACTGTAAGTTGAACTGAAAAGTAAAGAAGAAGAAGAAGCCTGGGAAGCTGGGATGTAAGGAAACTCCCATGTTCTAGAGCGATTAAAATCCTCTGGTGTCCGCGCATGAGGAAAACGGGAGATCGTCTTCTACACACACCTGCTGTGACCATCTGCACCCGTGCTTATTTTTTGTCCCCGGCCAGCAGACAGACATACAGACTGGGGACCTGATCCAGTCAGCAATGTCACAACATCTATATGTCCTATACATTGTGAAACCATTTACTTAAATGGATTGACCAAAGATAATGATATGTGGGTTTCGAAGGATTTAAATGGATGCTTTAAAACAAAGGCAAGGGTACTGCTATATTTTCAGGTCTTCTTTTCCTCGCCTCACTGAATCAAATGCAGTCTTGACTATCGTCCACCTATTTAAGAGACTTTAATCCAGAGCGGTTTTTAATGGATTTTCCTCACGTGTAGAGTAGAGTAGAGTAGGGTTAGGGTAAGGTGGAGTCTGGCATTTACTGAAGCAAGTCAGAGCTGAGGATGTGGCTCAGGGGTACAGCATTGTACCTCTCATGTTGAGGTCTAGATCCTGAACCAGTTGGCTGCACAGCTAATGCCTGGACCAGACTCCAGCCGTTTGTGTTTCCTCCCAGAAGAATATTTCTTGATAAATGTCATTAATCTTTCTATTGGTACCCTTTATGAGCTTTTCCTCTTATTTCCCCTGCTGCCTCCCCCCCTCTTTAATTCTTCCCTCCACCTCTCGCTCCCGCACTCGCTCTTTAACTTTCCCTGCCTCTCTGCACCTGTTATCACTTTTTTGTATTTCTGCTTGTGCAGGGGTGGAGTGAGACGGAAGGAGGCGAAGAGCGGGAGGTGCTGAAGTGCTTCAACCGTTAAACTGAAAGCGATGGTAGGGGAGTGTCCAGAAGGCCTGCGAGGAGATGGTTGTGCTGCACAGGTGCTGACAGACTCTCTGCATGGGAACACAACCTGCTGCTCAAAACCAAACCACACAGGACCTTTAGCCAAATCACAACACTTGAAACATATCACTTTGCAAAAAAAAGAGAAAGTTCAGAGAAAGTGAAAACGGAACCCTTGCTAAATTTAGGATGAGGGAAGATGAGGAGGACTGATAAAAGAAAAAAGTGAAAAGAGAGTGAGAAAGCGAGAGATTAAAATTAAGATATATAGATCATCATAGCATCAGACTGACTTGATGAATTCAGACTTATACTGTGATCAGTACTAAACTCACAAACACCCACGTTTCTCCCTCAGTCTAGTTTGAACGATCTGAAATGATCTATTTTGGTTGTTGTAATTTATTTTTTGTACGATATCTCCTCAGTAGCACTTATCTTTGTTCCTTCGTGCAGTACTTTTCAGCTTCTGCTAAATAATTAAAATGTTAATGTAAATGTACTTCACTCTCTTTCAGGTGCACAGACTCTTAAACACACTGGCACACACACTTACACACACACTTACATACACACAAGAAAGAATGCTGATACATGCAGATATACACACACACACACACACACACACACACACACACACACACACAAGAAAGCTGATACGTGCAGATACACACCACACACACACACACACACACACACACACACACACAAGAAAGTTGATACATGCAGATACACACACACACACACACACACACACACACACACACACACACACACACACAACAAAGAAGAAACAACCAGAGACACACACCACACACACACACACACACCCACACC